>VWRL01001709.1:0-25003 GCA_011833715.1 Carcinoscorpius rotundicauda | reverse complement strand
CATTTCAAAAATATTCCATCTTGGTCTTTTGGTTGGTGTTTATAAGATGTTGCAGGATTCTCTAGTGTACTGGAAGATTGTTGAGGATTTTATTCCTCATTTTGGTTGGTGGAAAGACATATAGGTTTCAACCAATGATGAAAATAGACTGTTCATCTCGATTAATGTTTAGTAAAGACTTTATAGGGTTAATTAAGTCTTTCCCACCAATCAGAACCTGGTATAAACAAACCAATCACCACACATACCTGTCATATCTAACAAACATTGACTCACAGATGAAAACAGAAGACTTTCAAATCGTCATCATTTACATTGGCATTTTTACAACAAACAGTTGTCATCCATTCCAGTTTACACAATCAACACTCTACCAAAACAATATATCGAGAAAAACTTTAACCTACTGGCAACTTAAGATTTATTTCTTATATTTATATGATGGTTATGAGGTTGGCTGAATCAAATGATCCCATACAGAGTTATGGTAGAGAAAAATACGATAATATACAGTTTTCTAAAAGCAAACAAAAACATTTGCAACTGAGACACAAGGCCACTTGGCTCAATAAATAATTACTCTAAAGGACACAATGGTTTATTTGAAACCTCAATGACAAAGCCACTTGGCTAAATAAATAATTATTTTAAAAGACCCAAATGTTTATTTTAAACCTCAATAAAAACGCCACTTGGCTCAATAAAGAAGTACTTTAAAAGACACAAAGATTTATTTAAAATGATGTCATGAATGTATGTTTCATTTGAAAGGCTGTTTTTCTACTGGTAAAATGTATATACACTTAGTTGGATATCTTATTCTACATGTATGTTTTGTCATTGCTGTATTTAGAAAAAGTCAATAGAGAACACAATTAAATATTGATAATTTATAGTGTACAGATAGTGATCACAAAATAAATGAACAAATAAGGCTGGAAACAGTTTATTTTTATTTTTATTTTTTTGATACTTTCATCATAACTTGAATATCAGTTTCATATTTTTATATTGTCATTTACATTCATTCAATATTTCTTTATTTCATTGTTTCTTTTTTGTTATCTAGTTAGTTTCTTGAGGTGTTTCCTTCACGGGATCTTGCTTGTCACCTAGAAGAAATAACTATTGATTCTTACAACAGGTAGTTTAAAATTTGATTCAACTATTGATGTTTAAGGTCTGGGTAACTGAATGTGGAAAACTTACTTGTGGGATGACTGAACATCCTTATTCTTTAACCTTCCACAATTAATGCAAGGTATATCTTTAACAAGGTATATTCAATTGTTTCTCCAAACGTTTCATTCAAGTTCAGCACATTTCTCATGACATTCATTTTAAAAGAATGTAAAAAGGTCATGGATTATAGCTAATCTTTTTGTCAAGTTACAGGTTACATACCACAACATTCGTTGATTGAACTCGTGTAAATATAGGCTTATTCTCTGTAAGGTTCCAAATTTCAAGAGTGTCACAAAAAGCTGTTCGGAATTACATCTAACAACATAAGTAGTATATTCACACAGCTGTCTCTCTTCTCTGAATTTATATTTTATCTTCTAGAAATATTTATGAATTCTTCTGTCCTATCAATAGCAGCCAGTGTAAAGTCACAAAGGAAAACAGAAGCCTGTGAGCAAAATGAGAAATAGAAAATATGTGAATAAGGTATTTTCTAGTTTATTTTACTTATTCACCAGACTCATTTGTTTTCCTTTGCTGTTGGAGTATGAAATTATTCTGTGTGTAATCTAGGAATGAAATGACAAGCTGTTTTTAGAGCAAATACTGCTCTAAACTTTAAAGTGAAAATATCTATATATATGCATTAACACAAGAGAAAATGTGTTTAAAATTAATTAAATGTAACTCTTCAGATTTCATTGGATGTTTCTGTCTTCAAACTGCTTGGGATTGTTGCAGTATAAAGTAGGTTATAACCAAAAATGTTGAATAATGATGAGCAATAGGTAGCTCATTATATACAATTTAGATGAGATGTATCTCCACAATGTATATGTAACCAAAAATTTTTATTCTAATTCCACTAAGGTTACAAACTTTTATCCTATATGTTATATATATATATGGCAATTTACATCTGCATACTTTTATACCTTGAAAAATGTATAAATATTTTCCATACATATAAATACTTTGAAATAATTTTTACCTTTTTGACCTTTTGTATCTTTTTATCACAACAAACAAACATATTAGTAAAAGCACTAGTCCACCACTTCCACATGACAAGGCAACAAATGTTCCATACTTCTTCACATGAGATATTGTTTGTGCTACGAAAACAGAACAAATACAATGTTATTCTTTTTCTTAACAACTGTAAAACTGAAGTATTAATTTTGCATACTTGGGAATAATACGATAGGTTTCTGAATGAATAAGATAACAAAACATATTACTTATTTATTTTCCTGCAGTAACATTTGTTTAATCAACAAGAATTCAGTGAGATGAGGTAAATTACTCGTTTTAAACAAAAATATATATTTCTTGATCTAATGTTGCATTATTTTGGATTATTTGTTGTTAATGGCAAAATTACACAAAGGGCTATCATTGTTGTGTCCACTGTGGGTATCAAAAGCATATTTTCAATGTTATAAGTTCTCAACCTTACTGTTAAGCCAATGGCACTATATCTCATAGTCGTGATTAGTAGTCTTCTAGGCCTATGGAAGACACTACCAATTGAAAAGAGTTCAACTTCCTCACTTTATAACTGTTAATTTCAAAGTGAGCAGAAATATAGCCAGATACATCTTAACCATAGAAATTAAACTCAAAAGCTGTGTGAAAGACAGTAAAACCTCTATGCGACAAGCTTTAGCTTCTGCATAGCTTGGTGCATCATACCCTTTCAAAGTTGCCTCCACACAGAAAGCAAAAATGGAGTGAAAGGCTTGGACATATCAGAAGGGACTGCATAAACAGAAACTAGGGTGTAGCTACCAATATGTCACGATGAAGAGGACCCTACATTCGGTTGGAACAAATATTTTGTACCCCAGGTAGCATATTAAGTGGTGAGAAGCATGAAAATGTTAATTATATCTTGTCCAGATGTAACGATTTTATAATCAAGGCCCAAAGATGAGATACTGGAGACTAAACTGCTGGTAGCTGGGTGATCCAAGGAGAAGAAAGCCCAGAAATTAGAGTTGAAAAATGGAAGCCAAGCCAACTACACTTCGTGATACAACACATATTCTGTCTGGAGAACCTGTTTGGATTGAGAAATCTACTTGCTACTGCAAGCATTACTCATGGAACATGGCAGTGTAAGAAAGGTGATAAGACTAACCCCAAGAAAGGAGAACCAGAGTTAAAAAATAAGGAGCTCCAGACCACATGCTTTTTTTGATGTGAAATATAAGACACAATCATGCAATAGACAGAGTGAAGCCTGAGACTCTACCCTTTATGAAGCTCAGGCCATGTTCTCATCTCAAAGACATGAAGAATTTGACTGATACCTGCATTCACAGAAGAGGGAGAACCATCTGTGTAATGGGAGAAATAATGATAAGAGTGTGGCATCATATTCTGAAGCAAAGAGCATGAATAAGAAACGAAATAAAGATATGACAAACCTAGGCTGACAACATATTGAATTGGAGCAAGAAAACGTGTTACAGTCCCAACTGAGAAGCTGCCGAGGTTGTATTTAAAAGTAGAAGCAGGATGAAATAGCTTACAATTGAAGATATGTTGCTAGAAGTAACTAGTCATCCATGGATTGCTGTGGGCACCATACAATGGAATAAAGAGGATAAGAAGATCCATGTCATATAACAGAACCAATGTGAAGTATATGGAAACCCTGGAACCACAGTATATGATCCATGTGCTCCACAAACACTGATAGTGGTGAATAAACTGTTAAGTCAAAGTGCAGATAAAAGCTAACAATAACCAACTTTGACATCTACAATCTTTTTAAAAAATCAACAAGGGTTAAAAAATGATTAACTTGTGAACTGTGCAGAATATAGGTATTAATACAGACAAGGAAGACTGATAACTGGACACCAATCTTCTATCTTCACAGGTCTAACACTAAAAGGAATAAAAACCCTCTCATTACCTCCAGACCAACCAGACTCAAATAACCCTACAACTAAGTTCCATATTTCAATGAACTGCAGGAGATGGAAACCCTCCAGGCTGGGTGGATAAATGGACGACTAATTGTGTAAGATTATCACATGTTTAGAAAATTTTGGAAGCGAGCCACTACAGCACTTCATGGTATACAATAATCACAGACACTGCTGGTGGTCTGACTAAGCAGTGGAAACCTGGGATACAGACAGAATCTGCTCTGAGTACCAGTGAATTTAGGAGCAGATGTTAGAGATTGGTACTCATGAACAGAAAAGGAACTATGACCCCCTGTGGGAATCAATGAAAGATAAGACTCTGACAGCAACTGGGAGGAATGTAGAAGCTGAAAACCGAACCAAGGTGCATGTTAACAATGCACCCTCAATGAAACTGGTGATCCAGAGAATCTTTTAACAAACAGAAGTGAAAAACATAAGAAAATGTTAAAGCTAAATTAGGGGACACAGACTCACACAAGTGATATGGGAAGTCCTTCTCAGAATCCTGAAACACAAGGAGCAGAAATTGAGAGAAGAAAACATGCCTCAACAGGGTGTTTTAAGTAGGAAAAGCCATGAAGTGACAGCAATGTGCTGGATGATGGCTAACTGTTCCTTCATGTGACAAAGAAGTAAACTTTTCAGGATAAACCACAATTTTCACGTTTATGGGGAACATTCTGCACCAAGATCTTTCAGTCACAAAGTAAGTTGCAGACTCAAAAATAACTGGAAAGAATACCAAAACATCACATACTTGAAGAACTAACAGAAGAAAAACAAATAAAAATAGCATAATCCAACATATACCTAGTATATCCTTCCTTTTCATGTTTCATGTGAAGAGTATAGTAATTACCAGTAACTGGAACAACCAGCATCCTGTGAGGTAAAGTAAGTATTTTGTTACAGCAAGGCAACTTCAGGCCATCTGCCACATCCACCCAAGAGAACCAAATCCTGGTGCTAAAAGTCCTTAATCTTACTGCTGATCCACTAGAGGGATGAAAATCCAACAGCCCATCAGAATGCCCAAGAAAAAGTGAAGTTACAATCTCCACAAAATATTGATAATTACCCTGAACTGCAGGGTATGAGCCTTTTAAAGAAACACCACAGATCTAAATACATTTCACTACAAATGAGATCACTGACATTTTCAATCAAGACTGACCCCATTTCTCATTGTTGTTTGATGCCAGATATCAGAAGTAGAAGAGGAGAGACCCAGTTGTCAGATACAATAATCCAGAAATTCAAACCATAATTTGGCTTGCCAATTGGAAGAAGAAAAAATTATCATTATTACAGGATGAGCTGGATAACAACATAACATTCAAAGTATATCTGAATGACTGTAAAACTGGAAAATCTGTAAATGATGCTTCGTCAAAGAAAAGTGATAACATTATCTGACTTAAATGTTTATATACAGTGCAAGGATAGAGGGCATGTTGATGTATGTGGAGACTATTATGAGACAAATTTTACAAAAAGCAATTCAGTGCAGTATAAAAGACTACAGCAAACAAGAAGAAATCCGACTAATGCTGAGATGGATAAATAAGAAACCCTGGTAGTCGATTAGCACCAGTAAGTGTTTATGGCGGCAAGTGAGTTTTGGAATTTAAATCTTTACTTAGTACACTTTCTTCAAGTTGTGTTCATGGTTATTTACTTGAATCTGTTATTGTTTTCTCACACACATCTATAGTGTTAAACACAAAGTATTATAATACATTAAAATGCAATTTAACATCCATTATGTTCAGTTTGAATTTAATTTTTATATAGATTTGTGGAGATCATGACTCAGTTATTGGTTTACTCAAATAGTATGTCTGTAATGATAACAAAAGAAACGAGGCCAAAAACCTTACTTTAGTATACCTTGGTACAAATTACCTTTGGTATTCTTTATTAAAACGAGGCTGTAAGGCAAAGCCTGTAACGTGTAACCTGCAACATCTGTGAGATTCAGTGTTTCACTATTAACCAGGTCAGACAGAATTCGTACAGCTTCGACAACTGAAGCTTCGAAATTTAATGAATCGAACACAGGAAGGACAGTAAATTGAAGTTTCATTGCATCTAGGAAAGAGATATTTGTGTATTAAATATAAGCTTGTAAAAGGTGTCGTATTAAATTAATATATTGCTACTACAAAATATATGCTTTATAATTCCACAGTACAAACTTTGATTTCCAATACCAAAAGCAATATTCATAAAATACTTTAAGAGCAAGAAAACATTGAATAACTACATGCTGAATATTTCAGATAGTAAGATACATATTCAAAGAAACATTCTTAGGAAGCTGTTCAGGTATGCTTTACGTTTATTTGTAAAGTAAAAGTAAATTTAGTTATTTTGTGTTGTATCAAATTACAAAAACATGTTGAAGTTGGGTCTTCAGAAACTAATCTTTCATGAATAAGATTTAATAATGATTCTGTATTTTATTTAGTGACATCGTTATAAGCTGTTCAAGAGAAATTCGAACTCATTGAACTCTTTCAAGTTAGAAGTTTTTCTGTGTCATACTTACACAAAAATTCTTGAAGTATTTTTCATTGGCAAGTGTCTTCCTACAACTGTTAGTGATCACTGAATACAACTGTTTCTGTGTATATACTGTAGTTCTTTTTTAATAGTACAGTTTAATTATTTGACCATGTTTCATTCTCAATGTGTAATGCATCACTTCGTGTCTGACTGAAGGTCATATTCGTTATGATGTTGTTTTGTTCTAATCTATCATTTTATTTTATATGTATTACATTGTTTATGCATTTGCTGCTGACCTTGTATTTAGATTGAATTATAAAAATGCAAGTGATCCAAAATATTGGATTAAAGAAGAAATTCTCATTAATCTGGAATCTATATTATTACAAAACATAAATCAAACTAACACTCACACATATATAAAAACAAGTGAGTTCCATTAATAACATAGATTGTACTGCCCAACAATCTTTCATTCTAAACTTCATAGATCATGGACTTACTTTTTAGCAGTCTAACATTGTCAATTCTTCTGGTATGTACTCCAATATTTGCTGCAAGCTGAATGCGGATGTGGTTTATAAATCCTTGCTGTTTTCTCATTTGACCATTTAAACTGAACATAGTCATCTGAACTCTAATTGCAGTAGTATCTGGATAATATAGACATGAAATACATACTTGATAAATTCTAGGAAACATAAAAAATATTATGCTAACATAATGAATTTTATGTTTCTTAACAAAGCACTATGTTGTCATAAAAGTGTACTTGTCGTACTGAAACAAAAACACTTTTTAAACTGCTGTAGGTTTTAAAATCGTAGGCTTTGAAAAACATTCCAATACTTTGCTACTTAGTTTACTTTTAAAATAACTTATTGAAGAGTGCCATGCCATTAGTTGAAAGAGTTTTACATATCAACAAGCCAGGTACATAACATTAAGAAACTATTTTAAAGAAAAATGTTTTGAGAAGTGCCTTTGCAAACCCTGAGTGTATTGTTGTTATACATCATACTTCAAAACACTTCGTCTCCTACATGTCATTTAATATTAACTAATCAGACTTCACAAGTATTAATGTTCTATGGGAAGAGTCATGCCAAAGATCCTAAATGTTTGTAAAAGTGGAATAGTGTCTTCTTTGGTTTCAGTGAAGAAAATAAAATTTAAAACCTAAAATACAGTTAAACACAGAGAAAATATAGTAAAGAAGTTGATTTTAAATATCCAGATTTTAGGTGATAATTAAAGTCTTTACACAACAAATCAATTGGTTTCTGTTGATACCTGGATCAGATTTTGATTACATGCAATCTTCATTGACACACACACCCTATGACAAACATCAAGGCAGTGAAAATAGGAAGGAGATGATATAACCTGCTAATAACTTTGAACCAGAAATAAAAACACGTTTTGAGTGATGCTTAAATATTCTTTGCAAAAAAGCTGTGTTTAAAATCGATTTATATTTCAAAACAATTTAAGAAACAGTTGATGTATACATTGAAACATGACCCCCTAGTGATGGTCACCAACATTTTTTTTATTTTTCTGTAAGAATATCCATGACATTAATACAACACTAAGACTTTTAAACCAACATTAAAAAACAACTTACTTTGATGAATTAACTAATCAACTTCAAAATAATTTTCCAATTCAAACCATAACTGAAACTTTTACACAAGTGCAGAATATTGATTTAAAATTACTTCTTGATAAATGTCAGGTAGAATTACTTACAATAAGAACAAATACCAACCAGGATAAATATACCATACTTTTGGTGATTAAAGGTATTTTAACTGAATAGTCATTTTGTGGTAAAATAAAAAAAATATATTTATTTATAAAAATAACAAAAATTAAAATGGTTACCTACATGCAATGACAGACCTCACTCCATGTCGTGTAACATTCAGTCAGTAAAGAAAACTACAGTTCTGTATATTCAAATATCCTTTATAGCAGAAAACAGTAACTAACTAAAGAACAAATGTTAGGAATACTAATTGTGAATTTTTTAATCAGAATGTATAGTATTACACAGAATATTCTGGACTTCTGGCAGTGTATAAGTACGTGTATAATAACCAGTACTAAATTATATTTCCAGACTGTATTGTTTGAGAATTAAGTGATAAAATGAGTATAGAAGTAATTTTTTAAAGTAAAATCATCACAAATTGTATTGTGATAACATAGTTGAGAACAATAATTCCTCTTGTCAATTGTGTCCCAATGTATATATACATATATTTTAAAAAAATTGATGTTCACCTTCTGTCAACTAATAACCATTTTTTACAAATAAAATTTTAATTTTCAGTCCACAAGAAAAAACAAAATACAACCCAATATAAAACAAACACATACCATTGTAAGGTTTCAATGTGTTCCAATCCTCTTGAGTAAACTCTTTATTTATACTGCTTTTCTTCTGAGTAAAGATTCTAAGTACATGAAAATGTCCAAAAAACAAAATTGAAATTGCTAAAACAATACAAATTTTTAATTATAAAATTAAGGCAATTAACCACAGTTTATAAACATTTATTTGGATATACTAATATAACAGCATGACATGATGACAAATACACAAGTTTTGATACTTTGGCAAAGACATTCAATACCTATATACATATATGGTCCACAATGATTTCACAAGTTATATACAATTTATTACCATTAAAGTAACAGTATGGTTAGAAACATATTTATCAGTATTTCTAAAAAAATACACACCAATTGTGTAACTCTTAAATATAAATGGAACTTTGTACGAAATAAAGTTTTGTAAGTATGTGTGAGAAATTCAAACTAATTGTTGAGGTATCTTAATGTAAAAATCAGGGTTCATTTTTTACAATTATAATTTTTTTATTTGAATAAGCAATAGACCCACTTATTTACAATAAAAATTTTAATGCTATGAAATTGTTAACACAAACTATTCTCATCAACATGGTTTAAGTTAACAAGAACTGCTGGGTTTCATACGTATAAGAATTTGTTGAGACACATAAAATTTTACCCCCCATAAATCAAATCCACACTGTAAAATCCACCATGTGTAAGGCAAGCACAAGTACTTTGCCTTGAACTTTGTACAATAACAGTGTACAGCTTGTACATAACTGTCCACAATCAACTTCTGACAAGTTTCATTGTCAAAGTGCACATATCACAACTTGTCACAGAATTACATATGAAATTTAAACAACTTTGTAATCAACATACATTAAAAAAACTCAGTATCAGAACATATATGATTAATGAAAGTTTAGTATTATTAAATTTTTAATTTTGTAAGGAAAGTGTTTTTTTACAAAATCTCATTCCAGGAGAGAATGAGAATTGTGAGTTTCTAATCTACGTCTTCCATCTTCTGCGATTCAATAAACTCCCCTTTGAGAAATATAATTTAATGTACATTACTTATTATAATGTTTCATTTTGCAGGTAATACATAATCACACATTCTTCAATCTTGCTTAGTTACAGAACAACAAAATACAAAATCAAAACTGCCTTGCTTCCCCACCTGTCACAATGTTCACAACTTACCAATAAGCCTCTCTGACAATTAATATGATTTATATTCAACAGGAAGTCAAAGTTTTATTTGTCAAATAACATATTACATTGGTTTCTGTACAGAGAATTGTATATTTTTTCCACTTTAAACTTTATTTCCATAAAAAAATAAAATTTATGAATTCAGTTGAATTTTTAACAATTTTTATTGCACAATAAGAAGACCAACAAAAGCGTTAGAGTTGTCTAACAGTTTTTATTTTTGTGAGTTATTATTCTTTTTTGTGTGATGCATTATTTAATTAAACAGAAATAATTGAATGCAGTATTACAATTAGGTTCAAAGTTGGGTTGAGTTTCATTACCAGATGAGAGAAAAAGAAAAAAGACACAGGTATTTTATTTTTTGTTTTTTAAGTGTCTTTGTTATTTATTGTTACAGAACTAAAAAAAATGAAAAACATGAACTATTTTGAAGTTAACTAAAGTAAAATATATCAATAATAATGCTTTTCTAGGAAGAAAGTTCTCATATAACTCTTGCATTAATATGATTCAATACTGTAGCAGTAGGTGCACATTTGTAATGTGACTTGTAATTAATGATGTAAAAAGAAATTTCACGTGTTTCCAAAAGTAACAAAATTAAAATATAAATATGTGAATGCTGTTATAAGCTTTAGCTACTTAAAATAAACTGTTGTGCTTTTTTGTCATAATTTGCAATTAGTCCAGAAAGAAAGTAGGATTTCCATTCTTTGACTTTTTATAGATTTTGTTTATCTTCACAAATTTAGGAAATTTTCAGTAAACATTACAAGGCTTTTGTAGACACAAAGTCAGATTATATAAGTATTTAATTAAACCGTTTTCCATAAATATGTGGAAATAGTGTTCACTGTTCTAAGTGCAAAGCGATTTTCCTAATTAGATTAAAAAAACTTTTCTTCATGAGAAAATTGTCAAAATTCACTTGTAAACTGTATTAAACTTCATAAGTAAACATCATATGTTTTTCAGTAAAACTTTATATTTTAATATATTATTTTCTCTACTTAAATTTTGTATGCACTGGGTCAATTTTTAATTACCTTGTGACTACCGTTACTTATTAGAAATAAATCTAAATTACTCTTTCTATAATATTTGTAGTTTATGACAGAATACTACAGTTGTTTATCTTAAATAGCTTGCAACAATATACATCTGTATCTACTTGTATTTTTATGTTTTTGGAACGAATAATTCTGCTATGAAACATTTATATAAATTGCTCAATAAATGTATACCTTACGTTTATGTATAGAATTAAGTTACATGCAAGCTGCTGGCAAACATATCTTATGTAGGATTATCATCACATTTATTTTATTTACTAAGCTTATATTTTGGACATTTTAGCTACTATAGCCTATCAGTATCAAGGCCTTATACATCTACGTTGTAAATGCTTTTCCATTGAGTCGCTGAAATACTTCTCAAATAATCTTTTAAGCCTTATGAATTAAATATACATAAAACACATCTACAAAAATGTTCTACTGGTGTCTTAAATGGAGTAAATTTCTCGAGAAAATGTTTTACATTTCATTCTCATTTAGGTTTATGATACAACGTGTTTAATTTCAAAATGAGGACAACACAAATCAGTGTTTTGTCTGCTAATGTTATTTACATATGAAACCTTAAATCATTGGTAAAATAGCCAGATCACACATTGCTGTGTTTGAGGCATAGTCATCTTAATTTTCAATTGTCTAACAAAATGAGAGAAACCAGTCAGTAGTATCTATTGCCTTTGGAGCTATCCAAATATAAATACTTGAGTTAACTACCACAGTTATGGTGTTCATACAGCCAATACTATGGAGTGTATTCAGCGACACTTTATATCTTGGACCTTCAAACATATAAGATGTGACCATACTTGTTTAACAAATATGAATGTTCACCAAATCTTTCTTGTATCTTATTTATATTCATCAACACATTCAACACTACATTCTTGTCTCTTTCCTTTGATGTTTCAGTGTCCTGTTTATTGTATTATTGTGAATATTAAACTGTTGTCTTTGGTTTCCCATGTATCATATCTTATTTGTTATCAAATCATAATAAACTGAAATATTTCACAAATTTCAAAAGCTTCGTTGAGTAAAGAATTCTACATTTTTCAGCTCAGTCCCCAGAAATTAGATACTTACAGTTTATTATAGAAAGTTCAGCTAGAGAAAAACTTTCCAACATTTTCCAAAGGATAGGAATGTTTTATAGAGAAGTTGTACAAGTGAAAATGTCTGATTAACCACAATTAAAACTGCATGTGTGTTACCTTTTGAATTTAGATAATACCATCAATGACAGAGGTTGGTATGCAAAATAACTTGAGTTAGTTTTGTTTTAAATGCTTCATCTCATTTAGTATTTCAGTCAGTAATCAGGGGTTTATTAAGTTATTAGTCACATTTCAATTATAAGTCTAATTGTTCGTTTTTATATATATTTTCTGCTAAAACCACTAATTTGTTATGAATACACTGAAAGTAGAAGAAAAGGGTTGCTGCACACAATGAAATCAGTCAGGTGAGATGAAAGGTAAGAATGAATAGAAATAAACAGAATATTCATTAATCCAGATTTCTATATTTCATTCAGAATTTTTCTTTTTCCAGTTTTCATGAAGTATTTTCAGTGTGTTGACTTCTTTTTAAGAAGTAAACAGTACAAGTCAGTTCAATATGTAATGAGTTCACTTAATTTAGTAGGTACAAGAAAGTTTCAGAGTTTGGTAGGTAAAAATAAAAGGTTTTAATATATTTCATTTTAGGAAAATAAGTTTACATAATCTTAACATTGTGAGTTCTTAGAGCCACATACAGACTTAAAAGAAATATGGCTTGACAAAATGTAAGAAATGACAGAATCCCTATTTAAAAACCTGCTAGAAACTCCATCAAATAGAACTGGTAATGGATAACAACAGGTTCCTGAACTGTATATTTACAAAGTTCGTATTTTGAATAACTTCCACATCAGTTTGTTTTACACAACTGGACAATCATCTTAAAAATGTGACAGAGGATAAGAAAACATAAAATATTCTGTTTATTTCATACTACAAATCTTCATTGATTAGAATTGTTGAAAAACTCAATGGTATTAAAAACTAAGTCACACCCTATAGTAGAGTTAAATTCTGGTGGAAGACTGTTGCTTCAGCAGGATATTAGCTTGGGTATTACAAGCAACATCAGTGTGTTGCTGTATGAATAACTGAAGAGTTGGTCCACGTACTAATTACAATGATACAAAGAAGAAACTTTATATAATACATTGTTTATCTTGCAAAACTTATAACATTAAATTAACTTAATTTACTTCGGAAATGCAAGTTCTACCACCCAAGCAGTTGCCAGCCATATTCATGAAACATGACTTACATAAGTCATATATCCAACAGGAAGAGAACAAAAAACTTTGCTTGTAACAGCTATATGCAAGTACATTTCCTACCATTCAGACAGTGATTTTCTATCAGACTACAATGTCGCCTCATATGTTCAAAACCATCAAAATCTTCGATAGGATCAAGTGTAAACCTGGCTTAATCCACACACAGAATCAAATACATAGAAAAATATAACAAGAATGAAACTTTTGCACCATTTTCCCTACAATACATAAAACTACTGATTATAAAGAGCCTTTTTTGGATATAAGGAATGTTTCAACAAGTATACACCAGTGCTAAATTCTTTTGCAAAACTAGCATTGTTTGCTCTGCCACAATTTGGATTATTACATGAATTGACCCCTTGATTGCACATGGTGAGCATTATTTAATTACATATAAATCTGTTGAAATGGACTCTATGGCATCATTGTAAGAGCAGTAATTTTCAGGATGACACTGGCAGTGTCCACAAACTTGCAGTAACTCAATAAGATATATTACAGTTGTGTAAATTACCAATCTCTTATGGAAAAGTATACTGGACTTTGCAGTAAAATGGTTTACTGAGAGACTGTAATAGTTCCCTTCCAACTACATTCTGGTGAGTTGTGAGGCATTACTAAATATCTGTATGCCTTGAAAATTATCTCAGTAAACAGGAAGTAATGAAGTATAAGAAAATATGTGTATGAAGCAATGATGTTTATTGTACAATAACAACTCCAAGAACATACCATGAAAATTGTTACTGTATCATCAAATAATATCTAGTTTAAGAAGAACTGACACTATCAAGGACAACAGAAGTGTTATTTAAAACAGATATTCAGAGATAGCTGCTGAAAATCAATGGAACCAGGAAGAACCTTGGATGGTAGATGGGCTATTGTTCCAAGAGGATGATTAACTGATGAGCTTAGAGGTTAGAAAACAAGTATGAAACCTTGAGTATTTTATGACGCATTAGTATGAACTGTTGGTAACTAATAAACTTGAGAAATCACAAAGCTGATGCCATAGTACTATGATTTGGCCAACAATTCTCCTCTTCAGCTGGTACAAAAGGTTCTAGAACAGATGGCAGACAAAACAAGATCTTCAAAAATCCAGCAAGCACTCCAAACTGATCTGATCCTTCAAGAGGAAAGAGAGATGTCTCTTACCATTAGTAGAAATGCCACTTCTCACTCAACCTCTTTGAAAGCATTATAATACCATTCTTTCCTAAAGATCAGTCATCACGTTAATAGAATTAAAATGATTGCCTATGATAAATGTGAATAGAGATAAATTGTATATGTATATATATATATGTGTGTGTGTGTAAATATTAATTGTTTGATGAGTTAAATAAAAAGTTTTATTGGTAGTCTTAATCTCTAATCTCATTGTTTCAACTGTAAAGCCTAGAGTTAGTACCTGTGTGCTTCATTTGCCCACTGCATTCTTACTTCAAAAAAATTTCATGTGACAGGAGGTAGTTATAGTCGAAATTCCAATGGCTAAGCTGAAACAACCCACATAGCCTTCCTGCAAGTCAGCCCATGACCACATTACAGTTGCTAGTAACAAATCTTGTGACTACAAAATTCTTAATAGTTAAAGATCTTGAGAAAATTTGTAATAAAATGTCAAGTTTCTCATCTGTGTAGTCTGAAACCTAAATATCTGAGTCTGTAACAGTTGTATGTCATCTATGGAAGGGCACTTTGCAAAAATATTACAAAATATTAATACCAGGATGTAACTCGCATACATGAAGAGAACTAAAAGAAACTTTCAAGTAGTACAATTCAATTGAGAAAAGTTGAATAACCACATTACATTTCCCACTGAACCACCTATATGCATTAATTCTTTCACTATAGACTTTGTTGATTTAACTGAGTCCATACTAAAAAACACTTGCATTTATAGTTTACATATTATAACTTCTAACATGTTTTGTGTACCTTAATGAAATTTTTTCAAACCTTCAGTAATGATTATGAGATATTTCCAGGCAACAAATTTCACCTTGACTATATGAAGTGAAATTGTAGACTATTCTGTGTCAAAAGTGATCTCCATGTTGGGATCAAAATTAGTTTCATTATCTGAAAAATCTCACATTTCATTTGTGTAATCATTAAAACCTCCTAAAAAGTTTCAGACTTTTTCAATAAAACTTCATATCTTATTTGTTATTTTCTCTACTGTAACTTCAAACTTATAACAGTAAACATCTGTCTCCACTCGCATTATACTGTTTTACTGCCCTTTCACCCATGTTTAATTAACATTTTACCACATGAGTCGTGAAGCACTTGGTAAATATGTACTTTGCATTACTCAATGAAATTAAACAACACACAAAGTAATCACAAGTTACTTGTGAGTGTAATGAAAGTTGATCATTATATTCATTTTACCCAAATTATTCTTATCTCACCTAATATTTTTTCATTTTAGTTACTTTTAAAATAATCAATAAATAAAAAACAAGAAGTATAACACTTATTTGGGTCTTTCTTTTTTGCTATTGACTGTTGATGAAACTAAACTCTACTTTTTATTTCATTACACAATGCATCAAATAACAAAGAATAACAACATGCACAAAATAAACAGTAACTATCACAATTTTTCTGGCTTTCTGACCATGCTGAAAAAAAGCTGTTGATAAATCAGTTGTGTTCATCAATAACTTTCTGGTAGGAATAATGTTTGTACTGGAAGTAAGATGAACAATTATCTGTAGAAAAAACAATCTTATATAATATGTCACTTGTTAGATTAAAACCTTGAATTTCTACTCATTATACTCTTCACCTGTTATAAAGATGTGTGTCACTGAACTCTTCAGAAAGGATGCAATTTTACAGTTGGAATTGGACAAACTAGATGATGTAGAAAAACTAAGACATATCACACTGTACTTCAAAAACAAGGAAGCAAGAGGAACACAACTTCTTCCCATTACAGCTAGGACATGTCGGAAGACATCTGGATAGCAGTAACTAGGTGGAATGCAATGTCAACACTTGTCCAAAACTGAGTGGAATCAGAAATTTTTCATTTAGGTGTGAAGGCATATGTTGGCTGCTCCTATGTTGATCCAAAACTAGAAACCTGGAAACCAACACCCAGACAGTCGTAGGATGGTGGAAGGAGATGAACTGCATGTAGTGAATTCACCCATCTCAAAACCAGGCAGCATTGGATATTTGTCGTCCAATACATGGTAAGAGAAGCATAATCTCTGTCTACACCAAAACAAGAATACCACTTCTCTAACTGAACCAATTACATTTAGGAGGAAGCCTCCATGGTTCATCAACTAAGTGGTTAGAAAATGTTAAAAGCCAAGATCTCTCATACTATATGGGCTGTGTAAAGTCTGAAGGAATACAAAACCAAAAGAGACTGCATTGGATGAACACAAAACCCTGTTATGAAAAGCATACTGGTTCTGGTTTATTCAACTTAGACCAGAAGGATAGTGAGTATTACCAACATTGCTTTATTTATGATAGCTACTGAACTGGTACAGTCTGATGCAAACCTTATTGAAGCAAGATTCTGCTCATGTAACATCCTTAATCTTTATTGAGCTTTTTGACCCACAAAATCACATGATATAAATTTAAAGTTTATTATCTGGACAGGTGCACTCGCCAAAGAGAGGAATCTTGAAAAATAGAAAGTAATGCCATAAAAATAAGAGATAAAAATTAACTTTCATGTTCAAAACCAAAATAGTGACAGGCAAGAAGTAACAGCCAGTAGACAAGGAGGCAGGCAAATGATGCAACTTGTGTACATAAAAAACGTGAAGTGTTGTTTAAATGACAGTGTGCATGATATTTTTTAAATGAACAACAGAAGTGGGCAGTCAGAGAATAGGTTCGATGATGTATCAGATGGGAAAGATATAAAAACATCATGAAAGCCTTTGGATAAAGAAATAAAAGCAAGATGAATAAGCTGTAAATCAGCCATTGATGGGTGACAGGTCAAAGTCAGAGGGAAAATGCTATGGTATAAAAATAAAAGGATACAAGATCCAAAAACGGAAGCAATGCAGATGATATAACGATGCAGAATACATACAGGACCACAGAGATGATCAGGATACATTGAAAAAATAAACAAGAGATGAAGAGAGGGAAATAGTATTTAAAAGATGTCCCCTTCATGCACCATTTTTGGGAAAAAACTACTAATTGGACAAAGGAAAACAGTTGGATTACGACAGAGGTGAAAATATCTGAATTTGTACATCCAACTGCAAAGTGGAATAAGAAAATACATCTTAAAAGAGAGGTGGTACAAAGAGCATTTGGCCAAAGATATAAAAGATAACAGTGTGATAGTCGTCACATACAGAAATTGGACTGTGTAGACAAATCAGGCAAATGGAACAAAACAGAGAAAATGGATGGAAACAAAAAAATTGTGGTGGGAGAGGGATAAATCAAAGGTATTATACAAGGCCACCCAGTGGTGGAAACTGAAAAACTTGTGTCAAAAAGTAAATAAATTAGAGAGTAAGAAGCAGTAGTGCATAGAAAATTTTTGAAAATGGACAGTTTTATCTGGTAAATATTTAAACAAGAATTACTGAATGAGCAAGAGAGAAAAAAGGCTACACATCTCGAGAATCAAGATCTTCTGGCAAGAAACTGGACAAAAGTAACTCTTAAAGCTGGAGAGCAATGACAGTGAGATGATATACAGAAGACTTAAGATGACAAAGAAAGGATTCAGAAAGCAGAAGACGTGTTGGAAAAGACAACTGAAGGAGGTTTAGGCTCATGAACCAAAGTAGATCAGCCCAGAATGGGGAAATGAGAAAGACTCAACATGGGTTTTTAATAACTATAAGTAATAACTGTTGCCATAAACTGTATTGTTTTTATGTTTGTATATTAAAATATATTTGTGTTAAAAAAGAAATTGTGTCTATTAATCTTGTTGGTAAATATCATGAATTTGATAAACATTCACAATTAATTAACTTTTAAATTCAAATATCCTGTTATTTGAAATATTAATACATAATTTACAAAGCATAATAAATTGGAACCTCACCAAAATAAATTATAATAAGTAACAATGTATACTTGATTCCAGGGTATGAAGGCTTCCATGGAAACTCAGATCTCCAGAATCTTACACCCAGGTAAAGGACAGAACCTGACTTTAGAAACTATGAGCTCCTTTCACCCCCATTGAAATGGACAAGATACTGCATGAATGAAACAGGAGTTCTTCATCTTAGCAAGACATCATCCATAAGCTGGTTCCTATAGTAGGAAGTGGGTATGATTTTGAGAGGCTTCTTGGAATGGTGCACAATGAAGAAGAAATTATAAGACAATGGCTAACATACCTGGGAAATTATGTCTCAAAAGACCAATAAATGGCAAGGGACAGAACAGGATGGTACTGCTTTGCTGGCCAAAGGTAAAAGTTGTTAAAATCCTCTTTGTCCACAACAGAATTCTCTGGGAATGGGTTATGTCGTTTCAGAAGAATAACAATTCCCAAGACAGTTTCAAACTCCTGAAGAACCCAGGGAGAAACATCTTCCACAGAAGTAGTATGTGGCAGTGGATTAGTAGTGGCTGAATATATGATAGTTGTCATAATAGTAAACTGAGAATTCATAATGTGGAAATGAAAAACGAATATCCCAGAAATATATTAAACCACAAGCAAGTGACAGAAGACTAAGAGTTGTCAAAACTTAGAATTAACTGAAATTGCACAATAGATATATAAAGGAAGAAACAAATTTGTGCAAAATTGCATACTGAACTTTCAAATCAAGAAGTGATGACAATGTTCCACTGTATATAGTGGGAATCAGCAGTTCCATGAGGATGTGTCATGTTTCTTCTGGTTGAAGGCTGTTGCACACTTAGCAGCATGCTGCAGTGCAGCTATATAATGTGTAATAACATTATGATAAATGGTATCTGAAAAGCTAGTGGTAAGCACAATTTGCACATATGGAGGTCACCATAAACCAAGTTATTATATGAGTCCATGTAAGTTATTGCATCTGAACTGTGCAATCACTACGAGATTTTTTCTCAATGATGGGATGTAGAAAATGATGTTCTATTGATAATGTTAGGTTGATGGTTTCATTTGTTTGAAATGAGAGATTAGAGGGAAGGCAGTTATTTAATCAAGACATCAACAACAATCAACTCTTGAGCCACTCATTATCAACAAATTAAAATTCTGACAGACAAAATAGTAGAATGTGGCTCTCATTCTTGTGACATACTCAGCATCACAATAAATTGTGAGCATTACAGTTTGACACACTAACTACTGTAATATGAGAAAGGGTCCAAACTGTCATAACAGTATCAGCATATACCGATTTCTACTAAACAATAATTATTCTTGCACTGTTATCACAAAATGATTCTTGAAGTTAATAAAGGTATACACTAAACAGAGTTGTCCTCATGTGGCTAAGAAGTGATCATCCTGACTTTTCACAACCTAAATAAATCTCAATATAACAGGAGAAGTTGACAAGTACTTACAGACAATTTTATAACTTTCATCAATCTGTTTGACATTCTTTGAACTCATATTGAATAAAAATAATTGAAACCTGATTTGGATTTCTCTTTACGTGTTTCTCTCCCCATGCTTTGTCAAAGTTTACACAAAACAGAATAATTATAACAATAAAGATCAACAATGAAAACGTCCTTAAATGTTCAGAACCAGTCAGAAGGCAAAAATAATTAATTTTAAGTTGAAATTCAAGGTATAATTATGTTATTAATAAATTTTATATCACATAACTGCAACATAACTCACTATTAGGTTTATGTACCACAATAAAGGAATAATGAACTAAAACACAAAAATATTTTTTATTTCCATGATATACAGAAGAAATTAACTTACCCATAGAATCCCAGGGAGGTTATAACACAAGTAGCATAACTCATGCTTAGATGGAACTCTTCAATTTCATAATCTTCCCACACTTTACCATTCCATCTTGAACACTGGAAGGGATAAAATTCTTCTTGAATCATATATACATCAAAGACATAATGCTTCTATAAAAATAGAACTTTTTAAAAATAATGGAAGTAATGAATAATATTAATGTGAAATTAATTTTGACAATTCAAAGCTGGAATGAAGAAGCTCGTTATGTAAGTATATCATTTTTTAAGCACCGCATCCCCGTTGTGACATAGGTTTTAAAGGGAGAATTCTGTTTGTATTTTATTTTCACAAAAACAAAGGGGAATAATAAAGAAATAACAATACTTATACCAAGTACCAAAAAGTCAAATAAACTAAGTCCTATTCCAAAATGAAAGTTTAATTTGCTATTTACGTATTGTTCTCAGTTTAAACAGAATAAGACAAAATGATTTCAGTTTACTGACAATAAATTTATTTATATTTTATTCGAAAATGTTCCTTTATACACAAATTAAAATAACTTTTGTGTCAATCGAAATTTTGTTCTGTGAGAAATACACTTTTAAAACATCAACACATCACATTAAATGAGTTTAAATTTTAGTATTTGTATAATTTATACTTCAACAATTATTGTTGTGTCTTTTTTAAATTATTTCATTTTCTAATTAATTCATTTTTGTCAATTTTAACTACAGTAACTCACACATTAGTATGGTCTTGAGAGAGGTGTTTTCAAGTTTCTATAATTTGCATGTTAAAAAAATAATATCTATCAAGTTTATGTCAAGCATTTTTGAACACAAGATATCTTCACTTGTATTTGAAATTTATCTGCATTTTGCATCAAAGCTTTTGATTGTACTCTATGGGTGTATTGCTTCTAAAGTGAGCAATTACATACTCAAACTAAAATTACTTTTTTATACCTAATGCTTGAATTTTATGATGTGGTGTTTCAAATACCTATTTACTCATATTTATAATGGGTTTTTCCAGTATTTCTCTTCAATATATAAAGGAATGTTTTCATTATTTAAATGCTCCACAGTGGCACTGAAGTATATCTGCAGACTAACAGTGCTAAAACTGTGTTTTGTCACCTGTGGTGGGCAGAGCACAGATAGCTCAATGTGCAGCTTTGTGCTTAATTCCCAACAAGACATTATTTAAATAAGTTGGTTCAGTTGATTTCATAATAAGCAAATAATACATATTTATCACTCTGAATAATTATTCATGCATCAATAGATATTCTATCTACAGTTGAATGAAACCATATTTCATTGTCATTAAGAAAGTCTGCTTTTGCAAGAAACTACAATATCCTCCACAAGGAATCAAACCTCTGATTTCAGCATTGTTAGTTGAATAACTCACTGCTGCCTGATATGAGACAAAATAGAATTTCGTTAAACTTTGTGTGTCATATTTGTAATTATCTTAATAATCCTTGACACTTCTTCATGTGTTGGATTATTTGTAAATCTTAACACTAATTAATGTGTTGGATTGTTTGTAATTATCTTTATAAACTTCAGCAATAATTGATGTTATTGGTGTCATTCTGCATTGAAA
Organism: Carcinoscorpius rotundicauda; assembly: GCA_011833715.1. Lineage (NCBI taxonomy): Eukaryota > Metazoa > Arthropoda > Merostomata > Xiphosura > Limulidae > Carcinoscorpius > Carcinoscorpius rotundicauda. The sequence goes on along the minus strand of VWRL01001709.1, from coordinate 2,830 downwards.
GTGTGAATGATAAAATCTGAATCACCAAATACGTTTTCAAAAAATGTACTACATAAATTACTGTCTGTGTTCATTTTATAAATTAAAAAGAAAACCCGAGTCTCTTCTTGAGACAAGACATTACTTCATAAGAAACCATGTTTAATTCAGCCAGATTGTTTACCTTTATATCATACGAGATTTTTATTTAAATAGTGATGATGAACTCAGTTAACCAATAATTTAAATATCATTCTCAAACTCATTATACTTTAAATTTCAGAAAGTGATACTAAAAAGTATATATTAACTTTTACCTCTGGAAAAACATTTAAAAGTTGACAATTTAGATAAAAGTAGCTTAAGTTTTTAATAGTTTTAGTCCTGAAGGATTAATCAAGATTTAACTTTAATGGTTATAATGACTACTTACTGCATCAGTAACTCATTTAAGGATATATGTGTTTAACCCTTAATTTCAATGTTGATGACAGTTATCTTCAAAATAACCACAGTCATCAACTTCAGCCAGATAATACAAAATCTGATTTCAAATACAGCTCTTTGAGCAGAAATAATGAACTATTACCTCTGTGATGTCATATCCTCAAGATAGCAGCCAAAACTAAGTACAGAAAATAATGGTATATTTCTTATAAATGCAGTCCCCTAAGGGAAAAGACCAGTGTATTTCTATCCAGTACTACCACATAAAAAACCACTGTATTTCTATCCAGAACAACCTTATAAGTCGTCATTGATGAATCTGTATTTATGTTATTAGCAAATGTCTGTAAATACATGTCAAATCAAGTATATTTCTTGTAAAAATCTCTGTTTCTTCAGTATGTGTTTTTGCATTACTAGTCTACTTCCAAATCATCATACTCATCAAAACTATTTTTTCTTTTTTATTGCTCAAATCATCATGGGTATTTCATTTGTACAAATTATTTTTATGATTAGCACCATTGTGAAAAAAGTTATAATTTTCCAATACTGGAAATGTATTTCTCACACTTTCCTCCCTCACAAGATATTCTATTGTTCTTTGGTACTGCATTTTTATTGAAGATAAGCATAACTTCAGCAGAAAAAACTCGAATGTGAAGAGACAACAAGTTACGTGTTGAGGGTACTGTACTGATGTCAACTTCAAAGTAATTTGCTTGTTGTGGACTGTCAATAAAATATTCAGTTCTAGACCAAGTATAAAACTGAATATTGTTTGTAACCTTTCACACATAAATCATTATTTATGTTGGAATAAATGTTGTTATTGTTTTACATTAAGATACATTTGTTTTAAAAAAGATAATACATTTAACATGTATTGACATTTAATTTACTCCTAAATTAAAATTAAAATTTCTAGCAATTTGAAATCATAATATGTAATGGTTGGAACAGAAAAGTTAAAAGGACTCCCTTCTTCCACTTGAAAAAAGGAAGGTGGCAATCCAGTGGAAAGGCAAGTAACAATGAGTAGCCACAAAAACATATTCTAAAAAATAGACCATGTTGAGATATTTACTCTAGAAGTGAAGGAAATACTGAGATGTTGAATCTGATGGGAGGAATCCTGGAACAACATGTGGCAAAAATGAGGTAGGGAAGGGTAGACCAAATTAACCATAAAGCAGACTCCATTAGTAAGGGTAGAAGGTAAATGATCACAAAGGGAGGATGATTGCCATATTATAGTAAAATCAGTTGTATGTACCCTAAAAAGGGGCAGTACATGCTACATAACAACAAAGGGTCGTGACAAAACACATAAGCCAATCTGGATCCAGTCTAGGATAAAGATAGGATATAGAAGAAGATAAAATGTGAGAAAGGAATGAATAACTCTCCCAAACTCCCAAGGGAGAAAGTAATATTTGGGATAACGAAGAGATAGTTAAGTTAAAAAGTGTTCATGCAATTTCAATGGTACACAAATCTGACCTTATTTCCACAGGCTAAAAGAAAAAGGAAATACATTTTAAAGGGCAGATGAAACGATGAACATGTGTTTCAAACAGAGGAAAAGTAAGGGCATGGTGACCACATTAATATTACATTCTGAAAGGGCTGGACATTTGGGAAGTCAACACATCCAGAAAGAATGAAAGAGCATTGTAAGAACAGGGAAGATAAAAACCTTATGGAATCAGATAAAATAGAAAGTATGAGATTAGGACCATCTAATATCAAGAAAGTAAGGAAATCAAAGAATTATTGTCAGAGAGCCAAGTGAGAAATTTTGCTGCACAAGCCATAGAAAGCTAGTCAATAGAAAACTTCCTGTTTGCACAAAACAGTGGAATACTATTCACTTACACTGGTATGCTACCACGAAAGTTGGCCATATGAAAAAAGATAACAAGAAGACAACATGATATGTGAAACTGGACCATCTTGCCAAGGATAAGGCAAAACCCAGGCTTAAATATGCAGGAAGTGGGGAGTGGGGATGAAGAATGTGAGATTGAGGTTGATGAAGAAGGGAGGGAGAAAGTGTGAGAGAGGCAAATAGTGATAACAGCAGATGCTGTAGCCTTGGCAACCAATGTTGAGCTGGTCAATACGGAATGTTACGTATTTTTTATGTTTTATGTTCTTCGTAGACTAAACGCAACAGAAAAACACAGATAACAGCTTGTATAATTTATTACACTGAACTATTAACAACTATAACACATATAACATAAATTATATAATAACAGTGACAGATATTAAGTTACAACATTCGAAATTAATTACAAAACAAAACAATACTAGTTTCAAACTTCAAAATTAATCACAGTACAAAATGGTACTGGCCTGTATCTAATATAATGATCTAAAATGAAAGTCTCAAATTCCA
>VWRL01001708.1:0-25003 GCA_011833715.1 Carcinoscorpius rotundicauda | reverse complement strand
ATTAATTATGAATTTAGGTAAATTACGTCCAGAGGATTGGTACTTGCGCTCGTATATAATAATATTTTCTTCATTACCATTCAATCCATCTCCAAACCATTAATAAATGTTTATTCTTTAGATTTGTATTGCATGATTCCGTTTATGAGTCATTACCTCGTAAAGTTGGCTCTCACTCATTCCATTTAGTAGTGGAGAGACACATATACGTATGATGTGTAATGTGAGGACTTCCATCCTTCATATACTACAACTGATAATTTAGTTGTGTAAGACAAGAGGGAAGGCAGCTGGTCATCACCACCCACCACCAACTCTTGAGCTATTCTTTTGCCAACGAATAGTGGGATTGACCGTCACATAATAATGCTCCCACGGCTGAAAGGGCGAGTATGTTTGGTGTGACGGGGATTCGAACCCACGTCCTTCGAATTACGAGCCGAGAGCCTTAACCACCTGGCCATGCCGGGACATTTATATTTACTTATTTTATTTTGCTGTTTAACAAACCGGTATTCGCAAAATTTTCTTTGCTTGGATAACTGTAGAACTGTGTTCAAACACCCCTTTCGTCATGCCAAAATATTAAACAGCAGAAATTCTCTAACAAGTTTACGTTTATGCTAGAAACTTTCTAATTAAAAACACTGGACTCGTTTACGCACCACATAGAGTTAAAAATGTATTTTATTTTACTTTTTATGAAGCATCACTATTGTCGTGTTTGTATTCTTTTTGCGCTTCAGTTCAAATCGGCCCTCCAGTGGCTCAGCGGTATGTCTGCGGACTTACACGCTGAAATCCGGGTTTCGATACCCGTGGTGGGCAGAGCACAGATACCCCATTGTGTAGCTTTGTGCTTAATTCGAAAAACAAAACAAACAGTTCAAATCGACATTGGTGAATTTTGCAGCGCCATCTCGATGTTAAACTGCTTCCAAACAAATATTAAAATATTCGAATTCTAAATACAAAGGCACCCATAGATTAAGGACGTCTGGTGGAGCCTAGTAATACGAAAAGCCTGGTATTAAAGTGTATAAAGGTTAAAATTTTAACTGTAAAAAGGTGTTTGGTTTGAGTTTTAGGTGTAAAAAGGTGTTGGGTTTTTTAAAAGTGTAAAAAGATATTTTGTTGCACTTTTAAGTGTAAAGAGATGTTTTGTTTTAGTTTTAAGTTTAAAACATTGTTTAGTTTTAATTGTAAAAATTGTTTTGTTGTAGTTTTAAGTGTAAAAAGGTGTTTGGTTTTAATTTTAAGTGTAAATACGTATTTAGTTTTAGTTTTAAGTGTAAAACATTGTTTAATTTTAGTTTTAAGTATAGAAAGGTGTTTGGTTTTAGTTTTAAGTATAAAAAGTTTTTGTTATAGTTTTAAGTGTAAATAGTTGTTTGGTTGTAGTTTTACGTGTAAAAAGTTGTTTTGTTGTAGTTTTAGTGTAAAACGGTGTTTGGTTATAGTTTTAAGTGTAAAACATAATTTGATTTCAGTTTTAAGTGTAAAAAGTTGTTTTGTTGTAGTTTTAAGTGTAAAAAGGTGTTTAGTTTTAGTTTTAAGTGTAAAAAGGTGCTTGGTTTTAGTTTTAAGTGTACAACGTTGTTTGGTTTTATTTTTAAGTGTAAAAAAATGTTTGGTGAGCAGACACAGACGGTCCGTTTTGAAGTTTTCTGATAAAAAAAAACAACAAAAACAACGTAGAGTGAAATTCTCGATAGTTGCAGCAAATAAATTAAAATATACATCACGCAATTTATCTTTCTCAAAAGTGTAGTTGTTTGTACCAACGTTTTATTATTTCAATTTCTTTTTCAGTTTGATTATTTTTCAAATTCTCAAATTCTAATAACGCTTGTTAGTAATTGTTTGCATTTTGTTCTGTTTAGTACTTGGAGACATATCATACTTTCTACAGAGTTTTCCCCGAAGTAAAGTTGTAAATATTTAGATATGCATAAGATAAACATTACCTTCCCTTTTTACTTATTAAAAATCAATCTATAGAGTCAGTCAGTTTGCTCAAAATTTGGATATTTCAATACAAGTGTTCGAAGCCATATTTTAATTGATATCCACTAAATTGATATAGCCCAGTTATCGGTAGTTTCATTGTATTAATTTCCAAGAGGTAATTTCTAAGTAATGATAATTAACATCAACCTAACCTGATTCTTGTTATTTTTAGAAAGAAACAAAGTCTTACATTGCTAAATTAGGGACGGCTAGCCCAGATTGCCCTCGAGTAGTTTTGTGCGAAATTCCATAACAAACAAACAAACAAAAGGTGATATCACGAATGTAGGTTTTGCAGGAATTGAAGGAAGCGTAAAAGAAACACTTTTCACTGCACAATCTTTGTGACAATATATGGAAAAAAATCAACCAGAAGACAAAGGGGTAAAGCACTTATAAAGCAGAGTATTAGAAGGAATTGCTGTACCAAATCAAACAGAGAAATTATACTGAGGAAGTGTAGCAAATCATAACAACAGAATACAGGACTCAACTGATGAAACAAATTCACGAGTTGACTGTGCAAGGACACCTGATAGCAAAGAAGATAGCAGATAGATCCTCTAGTTATGTCAATTGTCCGGGAATCATCAGAGATGTGAGCAGATCTTGCTGGCCATGTACTATCTGCCAAAGGACAATACCAGGAGGGAGGGTTGTTAAGGTGTTACTGGGGGAGATTTATTGATTATAGATTAATTAATAATGTGATTAATATATGGTGAAGTGCAAATTCTTAATCAATATCTAAGTAATACTTTATTGAATTAAATATTAATGAATTAATTAGGTAATGGATATGTATGTGACATGCAAAATTAAATTAATTAACATACAAGTTGGAGTAATAACCAAATTTAATATCAATGTTTTTTTCAAATACTTAATATGAAAACCCATGTTTTTTCCAAAAACGAGAATGTTATCAGGCAGCCTAACATGATCATGTCACTAATGTCAGAGGTCGTGCTGCTAGAAGTGATGTCATCACCACAAGACGAAGTGTCAACATTGATCTTTTCATATTATAACACCAGATTTATAGTTTTCGCTTTAAAAGTATCTTCTGATTGAAAACAACAACACACTATGATTTTAGTAAATGTAGTTTTACTCTGTTGTAAAATAAGACTTCCGATATATGGCATGTTTTACATTTTTAAACACGTTATTTTTTTTACTTATATAAAATTCCACTATGTTTTATTCAGGTATATGTTGATGTGTGTTACTTAAACAATGACTCAATGGATTTCACTTCTATATATCTGTGGACTTATAATACTAGAAAATAAGTTTAGGTAAGCGTGATGGGCAGCCACAGATAGTCCATTGTGTATTTGTGTAGCTAACTTTAAACAAAAATAAACGAACAGATCTACATTTAATTTGCATGGCATAGTTTTGCATTTATAACGTTTCATAGGTATAGCACTTATCGATAACAAATTAGTTTACATTTCTGTAATTAATATACTGTATAACAAATATTTGTAATAAACACAAAAATAAATCCAAACAAAAATCAAAGACGCTGCACCGATTAAAAGGATCCCCAGGATACAGGCTATAATGTTATATGTAAAGTGAACTCCAGATTTTGAAGGTGACTGATGACGTAGAAACCACATTGTGGTTGGAAACACTGACTGATGACGTAATAACCACATTGTGGTTGGAAACACTGACTGATGACGTAGAAACCACATTGTGGTTGGAAACACTGACTGTCAGGTTTAACCTTCACTCGTCAGTCTCACATGAAGAAATTCAAGAGCAACAAAATAATCAAAATCAATTGAAATCAGGAGAGCGAGATGTGAGTGTTCGAGTCCATAACGTCCCACATCTATATCACATAAAAATATCGCAGTGTGCGGTATCTATAAGATGCATCAATAATTTAGTAATAAATCTAAATCGAAGTGAGTTTGTGACGGTTCGGGTCTTGTTTACTATGATTTCATCTGTTGCTGTATATGAACAGAGCCATTTACTGAATATTTCTGTTATTATTTTTAAGAAAGTAACTAATAACACTGTTTTGGGTTTGAATTTTGTAGCTGGGAATCTGATTTATAATTATTTTTAACAGTGTGGTGTCGACAGTGAAATGTAACAAAACGATTGTTTGTTTGTTTCTTAGGTTAGAATAAAGCTTTATATTTCACTTTATACTTTCTGTGTACAACGAGAAATCGAATTCCTGACTTTAGTGTCAAAGCTCGCTGAACTATTATTGACGCGACAAAACGAAATTTTGTTTTACTTTGATATTTGAACATAAGTACGCAAGATGTCACTGTGCTAGCTTTCCCTAATTTTGAACTGATAAACAGATACAAGCAGCATTTACTATCAACTCTGGAATTGCTCTGTTTGAATTCTTCAATCTCACTGCCACTATTAAAACTATTGGCGCGCTTTTATTTAGGTGAAACGTGAACTATGAATCCTTAGATGCATTGCCCGAATGTAAATCACTCGGTCAAGCTTAACCCACAAATTATTGTATATTTTGAAACTAAGTTGAATGGACGGTGAAATCTTATATCGAAACGTCTTCCTCTACACTTTTGTTTCTGCAATAGTTGTCGTCCATTTAACTTAGATTCAGCACTAATACTCTGTATAAACAGTCTATGAAATTATGTTACATTTTTTCTTTTGTATTTTACTCTAGGGTGTACATGTTTTGAAAAGAAATAAACCTTCTTATAGCATAAGTTTATTGTTTCTTCACCTATGCGTGGGCTGACATGGCCAAGTGGGTTGAGGTGTTTACTTGTAATCTGAGGGTCGCGGAACCGAAACACCGTCGCACCAAACATGCTCGCCCTTTTTGCCCTGGAGCGTTATAATGTAACGGTCAATCCTAATATTTGTTGATAAAAGACTAGCCAAAGAGTTGGCGATGGGTGGTGATGATTAGCTGCCTTTTCTCTAATCTTACACTGCTAAATTGGGGATGGCTAACGCAGATAGCGCTCCAGTAATTCCAAGTAGCTTTGCGCGAAATTCAAAAACAAATCACCCCTAGCGGAGCATAGGACACACATAAAATGTAGCTTGAAATGGTTGAAGTTAAGCACAAAACTGCACAATGAGCGATCCGTACTCTGCCCACCACGGATATCGAAACCTGGTGTCTAGCCATCTAAATCCACAGAATTTTGCGAAAAGCAGGACAAAATCTATTTCTAATTACTTTTCATAATTTAGCAACCATAAACTAGAGGAGATATAGCTAAACACCATCCAACACCAACTCTTGGACTATGCTTTCACTAGCAAATAATGGGACTGACCGTCACATATAATGCCCTATGGATGAAAGGGCAAGTATTTTTGGTGACGGAGATTCGAATCAATGACCCTTACATTCAGAGTTGAGCGCCTTAAACAAAAGATCATACCAAGTACACAACAGCTGTATATAAGTTCTCAGAAAAATGTAGTGCAGCGATTCACGACCTCTAGCCTTGTACCTGATCTCAAAGTGAAAGTTCTTGGGTTCGAAACGCGCGTTTTCAGTTTTATAGTGTATTTATAGAAGTGGAATATTCAGAGAGAAGGATTAATGTTAAATTTTAATGTAATCATGATACCAATATCTGGATGTATTTTATTACTCACATTCTCCAACTGTTACGAATTAGAAGTTTGGGAACAATGTTTTTAAGACTAAGTGGGAGTGCAGAAATATCTCTCTGTGCCTCCAAGAGAATCGTTTTCAAAACAAATGAAAATCCTTTTGACCTCCATGGTTAAATAGGTTGATGAATCGACTTCCACACCCATCTCTGTCTCTGTTCCTCCCATACATTTCAACAAACCTCAAGATCCACATCCTTCAGTTTCAAATACAGACATTTCTTCTGATACATCTTTTTCTCCCACCCCAAGAGGCAAAACAATCTTTTATTTGCGTCCTCAGACACTGTAATTCCCTTCCAATAACAAAGATCTGCCCACTTGACCCAGAGCATGATTCACAGAGGTTGATAGACCTCCTCTGACTGAGGACAGTAAGGAAAAAAGACGTGGTCTTAAACAGAAAGGTTCTCCAGCCACTTCATCTACCCATAATTAAAAATGGTCACCTTAATACAATAAAACTGTCGAGGTTTACGTTCTAATCTGGATGTTATCAAAACACTAATTTCTTCCTACCATCCTGTTTGTATTTCCTTACAAGAAACATTTCTCAAACCTGCTGATACAGTCACCATTCGGCAGTTTTCTCTGTACAGAAATGGTAGGCTGTGTGATGGACGAGTGCATGGAGGGGTGGCACTATTGGTTGATCAGCATCTGCTTACTCTGTCTTTGTCATTCAACACACCCTTGGAGGCCGTAGCCATCCGTGTTTCCTTGGGTCATACCATCATTGTTTGTTCTTTGTACCTTCTCCTGGAGAAACATATGATCAATCAGAATTTGTGCTTTCGTTGAACAGTTGCCGTCTCCATTTCTAATCCTGGAGGACTTTGATGAACATCATCCCCTTTGGGGAAGTGCTGTTATTGATCGGAGGGGTCGTTCTGTAGAGCGTATGCTCTCTGATCACAATATTTCTCTTTTTAATACTGTTTCTTCCACTTATTTTCTTGCACCTTGTCAGTCCTTTACCACTATTAATCTCTCAGTTTGCTCCCTTCCATTATTCTCCAATTTTTCATGGAGGGTTGACAATAATCCACTAGGCAGTGACCATTTTTCAATACTTTAGTGAGAGACTGGTCGTGGTCGATGCCATCCTACCCACATGCCCCGGTGGAAGTTGGATCAGGCAGACTGGTCCACTTTCACTGCTTTCGCAGAACTTGATCCTGCCATTGTAAATCAGCCATCAATAGACAACTGTGTGGCAGCAGTAACTGGCTGTATTATACAGCAGCTGCTGTTACGATTTTCAACGACGGCACTATTTTAAACATATTTTTTCCCAGGGTTTATCTATGACATTGGACAGAGTTATTGGTGATGGTGACACTGACCACCTTGATAAAGTTTTAAGTTTTTTAATGGCCATTAATCTTTTTAATCTCATTTAAGTGTTGAATATTTATTCATTTCACCTTTTTAATTCTAGTTCCCTTTTTACAGTTTCATTCTTTCTAGTTCCATTTGACATTGTAAAATGGCCAGAATATTATATAACTCTACACCAGGACTGGAAAGGCCAACTACAGGTGACTAACGCTGCTGTTTGAACTATACGTGTGAACAACCCGTTAGTCGTCCTGGCGAGTTGTTATTACACTTTTGCTGCATGTCATTTAACACTTTTATTACTTTACCTTTTAGTACTGGCTTTAATAACACATAACCCAGAACCAGGACTGGAAAGACCAACTTCAGGTGAGAGGTGATGGTTCTTATACTTGCCTGTTAGTCTTCCTGGCGGGTTATGATCATTACCATTGTGCTGCAGAAAATCCTTTACAACTTTGTAGACTGGATGTCAACATTGGTTTCGTGCAAGAATCTGTTTTCAACTGCTGTTTTGTTTTTACCTTTGTTTCCTTTTACAAATTTTACTCCATTTATTTTCCTTTTACCTTTTTACTGGACATTTGGCATTAATTCGATTTTGCTTTATGTTGTTTAAAACTTCTGTTATTTTACATTTTGATAATGGCTGCTTTGACACATAACCCGGAACCAGGACTGGAAAGGCCAACTTCAGGTGACTGACGGTGGTTCTTGAACTTATCTGTTGGTCTGCCTGGCAGGTTATGATCATTACCATTTTGCTAGAGAAAGTCCTTTACAACTTCGTTTACTCTGCTTTCTCTCTTAACATTATTGACTAGGTGTCAAAATTGGTTTTATGTTTTTTTCTGTTTTCCAATGATGTTTTGTTTCACCATCATTTCCTTTTATGTATTTTATTACATTTAATTTTTTTTACTTTTTTACTGGATGTTTGGCGCAGATAGCCTAGCTGCTTTGTGCCATAAAACACTAAATCAATCAATCAATTCTTATCCTGTCATTTCTTTATCATCTCTGAATTTCTATATGTATCCTTTTCTGCTTTAACTGTTTAGGATCATCAACTGATCCATCTTATATATCCTTCTTTGGGTGAGTCAGACCATAGAATGTTCGCATCTCCTGCCAGTTTCAACACAGCACAGCCTCTTTTCGTTGTTTGTCTTTGGCGATCTCACAGACTGGAATGTGAACTAAAAGTAACACATTTGTCTTCCATAACTTACATAATTATGCAGTTTCCTTTTTCTCTGGATTACGCCTCCTACCAATTTTTATTCTCCTGTATACCCAAAAGATATAGTGTGATGACTTTTGTTTGTTTTATTTTCCAGTCATTTTCATGTGGTTTATACACGTATTATGGTACCTTGATTAATGTACAGATTTCAACAGATTGAAAATTCCTCATTGACAAGAAAAAATAAAATGAATGGAAGAAGGTGATAGTCATCTGATACAATGTTACATGAAGAACAACATCTTACACTTCTCATTCCTGGTGCCACGGGAAACCACCAAGTTTCTGTCTTTACCTCACAAGTATTACTTAACAAAAATCTGTATTGAACAGAGGAGAATGGAAAATATTAAACCTATCTCCTTCTTCTAAGAGGCCAGTGTTGAAATGAAAGTTTTCTGGGAATATAATTGACATAGCCAATTCTGAACTCTTATACAAACAAAACAAATAAAACAGACAATTTTTTCCTGATCTTTCTGACTTCCAGTTAATTTTCTTTGCCTTGTCAAGAGAGAACTTGTGCTTACATAGAGATTGTGTGATTGTCATGAGCTGTTATAATGCATGTGGGAGCTTGTTCAAGGTTGATGGCATGTGGTAGTTGTATGTAAGTAAATAGCTCTTTGTGATGCAGAGGTAAGTAGCTACATGAAAAACATTTTTACATGAGGGAGATTTTAACCCTGTCTCTTGACTATTGAACTATCCCAGAATGAGTTAAAAATATAACATTTCTTGTCATTGTAGTTTGTACAAACTAAGTTTTACTCTGGACAAAAGTTTAAGGAAAATAAATTTTGAATGTGATTACAGATAAATATATTTCACTTGTAAAGGGTTCAACGATTCTTGTTTAAGGAATTTGATTTCGTTTTAGGACTTACAGTATCAAAATAATTATATTCACTATAAGTATACAAGTTTGTTTTTTGTTTTTGGAATTTCGCACAAAGCTACTCGAGGGCTATCTGTACTAGCCGTCCCTAATTTAGCAGTGTAAGACAGCTAGTTATCACCACCCACCGCCAACTTTTGGTCTACTCTTTTACCAACGAATAGTGGGATTGACCGTCACACTATAACGCCCCCACGGCTGGGAGGACGAGCATGTTTGGCGCGACTCGGGCGCGAACCCGCGACCCACAGATTACGAAGCGAACGTCTTAACGCAATAGGCTATGCCAGGCCCAAGTATACACCTGGAAACTTTTATTTCAAGCCAATTTGAATTGCTATTGGTTGTGGAACATCTGTGAATTAGAAGGTTTGTTTGAAGTTCCTTCAACATGAACCTTATTTCAGTTTCTAAAAATCAGAAATTTCATTCCTTTTATACTTATGTTAAATTGTGTTCCTGATGAAATATAATGTGCATATTGTTGTTTGTAAGATTCCTAAGACAAATTATTTTTTCTTTTTCTTACTCTTTCTCGTGATACTGATATTTGTTTTCAAAAAAATATTTTACATTTGAAATGTTTATACCTAAAGTATTATGTCCCTTGAAACATGTTTTTCTGTTATAAAAGAGTAGGTATGCAGATGTACTTACTTGTCAAAAATGTAAATGGCACAAAATAATGAAGGTACTAAACATTTTTAGTGGGCATGTATGAAAATTTACAGGATAAATAGAACATACATTTAAAATACTCTTTTTATTGTAAATACTTTTATTGAATTTTTCCATTTACGTGTGTGACAGGATTGTTGGTTTAAATTCCTAAGAGAAGTTACTTGTAAACAATTATATACATTTTAAAACTAATGATACCATGAAATTCATTGTCTTTATCAATTTCCTCTACTTAAAAGTAGGCAATTTCACAAATGTAATCTGATTTTGATATTTGACATAGAATTTAATAAAGTGTTGTGATCTTCATTAAATATTTTAACTGTATAGTTGGCAGTGGTAATCTGCATAACCAGCAGTGGGATAAACTTAAAATGCAGACCAAAAAATTGTCCTACATACTCTAGAGTGAGGGGGAATACAAACAAAGAAGCGTGTGAAGCACCCAAGTAAAATATGAAAAATTGCTTTGTTTTTATAACAGCCTATCTCCCACTCAGTATACCTCATGTTCGATGACTGATATGAAAGTCATCGACATTGAGCCTGACAGTAAGAGGGAGTTGTTCAGTGATGGCATTAATCTTTACACTGAAAAGTGTGACACTCAAAACACAGCTCGGAGGGACTCCAAGTTCCTGTAGAAACGAACAGGAAAGTTTTGAACCCACAGAAACTTGGAATCTCCTGTCTATTAAAAAAGGTCTAACAAAAATGGGCAAATGACCACATCACCCATATATATGGAGGTCTCACAAAATGTCATACCTCCATGTTTTATCATAAGCCTTTTTAATGTCAAAGAGTATTGATAGAAGATGTCGTTTGAGAAAAGCTTCTCTGATTGACGTTTCAAGTAAAATCAGGTGGTCCATGGTGGAGCTCTGTTGTCGGAACTCACACTGGGTGGGCGAGAAGAGGTTGTTTGATTCGATAGACCCAGGCGACAGGTAGAGAAAACAAACAGTGATAGTACGACCCAAGGAAACACAGTTGGCAACGGCCTTGAAGGGTGTGTCGAGTGGCGTATGTCGGGCAACTATGATGTGACGTCTTTAAGTGACTGAACCTCTGACACTGGAAACATCAGAGAGGGTTTGGAATGTACAGCTGTTCCCTGCAATTAAGATAACCTGCCTTGATGGTGGCAGGTGCACGTGGTGATGTAAATGTCAGAATGGGGATATTATTCGGAAATGTAACTCCATCTTTGTGAGTGGAGATACGCCTCACTGTGAACTCGAGTGGAGAACCCAGCTAAAATCTCTGACTCGGGGATGTTCTTCAAATCCCTCTCAACAATAACTGTTGGATGTGTCCACTGATATGTCTCCAAATCAAAGTTTCTTTTCTGACTTTGGAGAGCTATCAAGTCCCTACAGTCCCTTCTGAATAAAAAAGGAGGACATTTGCCCTCGAGGTGTCTCTGAAAGAGAATGTAGGATAAGAAAATGAGGAACAACTGGTTGTACAGATGTTGAAGATTGCTGATCAGAATCTTCAAGACGTGATTGTTTTCCTATTGACTGTTTTTTCACTATTTTATTTAAATTTTTTGTTTGGAGGATCCATAAGAGAAAGAAAATTTTGGTGCCCTCTGACCCCACCCACCATAGAGCCCTATGAGGAGACGTACTACAGTGTCAAGCAACGGCACTGCAGCAACGACAGGGTTTCGTGAGGACTACACCGAACACCTGCATCAGACACAAAGTCCACAACACCTGTTGAGAACTTTCAACACTGGTAACTGGTTGACTATAGCCCAAGTGAACCAGCTGATTGATCCAAGAGGGGCCACCCCAAGGCTGCCTGTCTATAGGAATTCAAGGTGAAAGTGGTGTGTTATGGTTGGACCCCAAACTAACAGGATCCTCTCCTCCCCGTCACGGGTCACCACACACGGTAAACACGTGGGTGGACGTTTAGAACTCAGAAGAAGTAATCTGAAAGAACAGAACCTTCCCTGGGAGTTCCCCTCACCACGAACAGGAGTCCACACTGAGGGGTGAGAATAAGAAGTGCAGTAAAAATTAAATTAAAGAAATAAAGTTCTTGCATGGAATAAAATACAGAATATGAAATGTAATTTTTTCCAATCAATTATATACGTGAGTGCGTGTATGACAAATACTTAAAGAAACACATTAGGGATACCGTGCACACGAAAATTGTGACCATAGTGATGACTACCAGAGCACAAAACTTTAATGATACAAAGAATTATCACAGAGAATATTAGGTAGGAAAGTAAATTACGTTTTTATGCAAAAAGCTGTCAATCGGTTTGAGGAAAAGAACTTGCAAATTTATGCCTTTTCTCAATGTCAATATTTTAATATTGAAACAATCCTAAGTTGACAAAATCAAAAATGGCTCAACAGCTCCATGTAACAATCATTACCTAAATCTAGGAAATTGAAAAAGTTTCAAAACTTAGACACTAGTTATCGGATAATTAACATGTTGAGAGAGTCACTATTTGTTAATATTTTAGAACAAGCGATGCTCATGAACCAATTCTGGAAAGAATTGTTAGTGGCAACGAGAAGTGTTTTTTTTATGAGCATACTCAACGTAAGAGACAATTGTTGAATATCTGTTACACACCTGAACCAACACCGAAGAATGGCTTATGTAAAAAAAAAGTTTTGTCTTGTGTTTGGTGGGATCTGGGAAGTGCAGTTTATCACAAAATTTTTTATCCAAATCATAGCTGAATGATATTGTCATCAGTTGGAGTGCTAACACCAAGCACTGATAAGGAAAATAACTGCATTAATCAATATAGAAGACTAATGTTTTTACACGACTTAAGATTGTATTTTGAATCCTACACACTTCATAAACGACCCAAGAAAAACTTCAGGCCTTAAAATGGGAAGTTGTGCCTCATCGATCCTGTTCACTAGATACTGCTCCATCTGATTATCATATTTTAAGATCCTCACGGCATTACTAAGATGAAGAAAAGTTTGTAAAAACGAGGAACTCAAAACTGACTTAAGATTGCTTTTTGAATCCAAATTCAAGGAATTTTGTTCTCGTGGAATCCATAACTTACTCAAAATATAAAATAATGACATATAAAATGAAGTCAAATACAGTGGTGTCTCGGTTCTTGAATGACTTCATTCCTGAACTATTCGGTTTTCGAATATATTGTTTGAGAAAAAAAATGTCTCGGTTGTCGAACATAAACTCGGTTCCCGAACAAAGCTGTTGTGGCCTGAACCCCTGAAATAATCCGACTAATGAGCTGAACGACCCTTCGACCATTTTCGGATCATACCAAGTTTGTTCAAAACATTTTACCCACACCTGTCGCTCAGTCCACACACCCACAAAAATCTGCTGTGAACGTTTTTGTTTTTCTAAATATTCTGATTAAGAACGATAATCTACTGCTGCGATTTCATCCTTAAAAACCACATTAAACTACCAATCAAGGATGTCAACGGAAAATAACAATATATTTTAATCTGATGAAAATACACAGAAATAAAACCAAACGTCGTTCAGAGTATTCGTCTCAAGGAAGGTAAACCATTTCCGTCAATTTCTACTTGCTGCTATTATCTCGACGTAATTCGTGAAAAGAATATGAATTTTTATTTCATTAATATTTTAAGTCATTCATAATACCAATGTTTTCTTCTTATAATCCATAAATGTTCCAGTAATGTTCCATATTTGCTTTTTAAAGTAATATGTCTAACCATTTTTTTCTGAATCATCAATTCAGGGATTATACGGTCCAAAGCACACAAGATACAAGTAATATACACATATGTAAGTGTTGAAATTACACCCACTAATTGTTGCTTCAGTTTTTTAAGCATTTAACACCAGAATATGAGTAATTTTATAATACATTTCTGGTATAACAGACAAAAATAGGAAATATTAAATAAGTTGAAATATATAGGTCTCATCTGTTGTGAATAATATACATAAGATGCTTGGTAATTTGACATTTAAAGAACACCACATGAGATCTCACAGTAAACTTTCCGCTAAAGCAGACTGTTTGCTCATCAGAGGTAATTTATCTTTACTTGTGTGTGTTTTCTTATAGCAAAACTACATGGGGCTATCTGCTGAGCCCACCGAGGGGAACCGAAGTCCTGATTTTAGCTTTGTTAACTCTACTTATTTTGACAAATATTCTAGATTACGATAAATTTTTCTCAAAGTCTTTTCTGAATGGTTAGTCAGTGATGAGAGGATAAGAAAAGTTGTAAGTTTCGAAATGTTTAAATACTGTTTCCCTGTACCCGTGATTTATGTAATAAAATCATTAAAACGAAATATAAACCATACTCAAATACACGGTAGTTCACGCCAAATCATGCTGTTCCAACTTTAAATGAAGTGAATAAGCATTTTATTTGTGTCACGATTTTCTTTGAAGATCCTTCTTACGTATATCTTCCTTGATGATCCTGGTGTCAGAGGCAATAAAGGTTCAGATATATTCACATCTAATTTAGTGCTGCTGACCAAAAGAAATGAAATCAGTCTTCACCTATCTACTCTAAATCAAATAAAAGGATTGATTCCACTCTAAAATTACCCCCATAGCTGAAGATACAAATCGTGTTCAGCAACATATCGTAGCTCGAACCTTCGATCTTCTAATATGTACCAAATATAATTTTTTTAAGAAAATAGAATGAATTAATATAAATCGCTTGTGTAGGATATCCTAATGTAGGTTCTTTAAAGTGTTTATTACTCTTTGAATATTTGTTTATACAAAACACTTTTGGGAAAAAACAAACATTCGAAGAATCTTTTATTCGGAAATTTAACAATAATCTCCAGCTAGAACAGCAGTAAGTCTTCGGATTTACAAAACTAAAATAAGGGTTTCGATTCTCCTCGACGAACACAGGAGATCGCCCGATGTGGCTTTGCTACAAGAAAAACACACACGCGTGTCTTTTCAAAATGATTTTTATTTGAGCTACAGACACAAAAAATACTTTACATCTACATAGAATGAGGAATAGCAGAATTACGAAACTGTTTTTATTTAAATTACATAATTGTTTCATTATTTTATTTCTGTAAACGTTTATTCAATGAGTAATTTTAACATCAATATCAATTTTTAACATAGAGCTATGAACTTCAAGGAAGCAATCATGGAGAATGTACTGTTCTCAAATGACATCAGCAAAAACTATTAATTCTAACAATAATAGTACACGTAAAATTGAAACTGGTAACTATTAATTTTAATTGTAATTAAAAAATTAAAAAAACTTTTTATGATTTCCCAAAATTTCAATCCCTCAAAAATACTGTGAACTGCATTTTTAATTTTAGTCATTTTTGGCCTTGGTTGTTCTTCCCAAATGATGAGTTGTCTGTAAAGTAACAATTGGATTGTGAGATTTTCGGTTGATCTATTGCGCCACTCAGAAGAATACGTGATGGTATATCCTAGTCTTGACACAGACTGAAACAGAATGTAATTATATAATGCCTTTACAAACTTATAATACTTTTTAAAATACATGGACACCTTCCATCCAAGATTTATAAATTGTTTGTCAGCCTTTGGTTTCACTTTTGGTAAAATTTCCATCAAACTTTTCTTTGAGCCGTGAATCGTCATTAAATATCCACGATCAGTAAATTCCGTTTGAAAGACTAAAGTTTCATCAATGCAGCTGATGAAATCATCCTCACGCTCTTTTTGAAATTGAAGAAGAGTGAGGTTTTGTGAAACAAGAACTTCTGCTAGTTCAGTTTCATTGTATTTAATTCCTTGAAGGAATGTGTTTATATTCCCATCGTCTCCAGGAACAATGAAATGTTTTGTCTTTATATAATGAATAAAGAAAGGGAATATGGTCCCACCTCTTTGAAACTGACATTTCTTATCTTTAGGCAGATGTCAAGGTCGTTGACGTGCTGGAGTGGTAAGGGAACTGTCAACTTCACACTTGGAGAGCTTTTCAACTGGAATCCTTTGTCTGATTCCATTGATACTCAAACGTATTGTTTTCATTCCTTCAGGAAACATGGCAAAATATCAAGCTATAGCAACTTACTTCACTTGAGAATTTTATTTCCCAGATTCCTATTATTTTAATTACTGTCGTTCATTGACTTGTCACGTAGTAACTATATTTCGTAAACGTTTTCGTCTTTCCATCTCTAAGCATCACTTTTTAATTATTGTTACGTCATGCATTGTTTTATCAATAAACGACAACAGCCAATAATGCTTAAACATTTACAAATATTATTGTCGAGTGAAATAATAACTATCATTGAATAAATTTTCCTTCCATGTTCCCTCATTTCTTGACCAATCAACACAAAACATGACACTAAGGGAAGGCAAGCACAAATAGTCCTCACGTAGATTTGCACGAAATTAAATAAACAAACTGTAGCCTATCATTTCAAACGGCCCGGCTAAAGCGTTTGACTCGTAATTCAAGAGTCGCGGGTTCGAATCCTCGTCACACCAAACATGCTTGCCCTTTCAGCCGTGGAGGAGTTATAAGGTGACGATCCATCTCACTATTTGTTGGTAAAAGAGAAGCCCAAGAGTTGGCGGAGGGTGGTGATGACGAGTTGCATTCTCTCTTGTCTCACACTGCTAAAGTAGGGGCGATGAGCGCATAGACCTCGAGTGGCTTATCGCGAAATTCAAAACAAACAAACAAACTATTAGTTATTACTTCGTTTTTATCACATTGTTACAACTTCCTTCGCGCTTTATTACTAATACCTTAAAATATGTATTTAAAATAATGATTAAATCTAAGTCTGGATACAAGAGGCCAACATATACATAACAAGTTGGGGTGTCACTTCAGTTTCCAGATAGCTAAATTTGGCTCGAAATCGAATGAGACATTCAGTGGGAATCGGATTCTGGATCATAATCTATCTTTTCTTTATAGTTTAGGAATCAAATATGTCCGCATGATGAAGATATTCTTGAAAGCGCAGATTAATAAAATATTATTGTGGTGATACACAAAAAATTAATTAACAGGAATCAAAATATTAACGCTAACTACAAACTTCAATAACGACACTCACAAATTATATCCTAACTCAAGCACGCCGCCATATATTCACAACTTTCACCTTTGAATTGGTTTTGCCAATCACAGTCAAGTAGCGTTTGTGACGACTCTACATAGATTACGTTTTAAAGAAGTATAAACAAAATTAATAAATGTGTTTCTTTTGAATAAACCTATTTGTAAAATTAAACTGATTTGAAAACAATTAATAATAGATTAAAGATTTTTATCGTTTTCAACTGTGATAAGTGCACGTATATACATATGAAATTACACATTTTTTCTGACAAAGTTACTTTCAAAGTTTGGTTTGTTTCAGAAATTTTCATGCAAAGCTAATCAAATGAGTTCCTACGCATAGCCGCCAGCATATGTGAAATGATTTGTTATTTTTGATACTTTGTTTTATTTCTGAATTTCGCGCAAAGTTCCACTTAAGGTATTTGCGCTAGCCATCCCTAATTTAACAGTGTAACACCATAAGGAAGGAAGCTAGTCATCACCACCAACCGCCAAATCTTAGGCTACTCTTTTACCAACGAATAGTGGAATTGATTGAGACACTGTAATGTCCCACGGCTGATAGGACGAGCATGTTTGGTGTGACGAGGATTCGAAGCCGCGACCCTCAGATTTCGAGTCAAACGCTTCAACCACCTGGCCATGCCAGGTCACGAAGTTAGAGTAAGACTTAAGAGAATTTAAAATAGTTTGGTTCAGAATATCAGTTTCAATAATACTATATTAACAATAATTTGAGTAAATGAATAACATATATTGCGTACAATATTTACAGAGCCATTTTTCCAATGTTTTATGATTTTAATTTTGTTAGTTGAGTACTTGTAATTAAACCATGAATTATGATGTTCTTGGATCATGCTTGAGGTCCAACAAATAGCTTAATATTTCGTACTAAATATTTTTATTGACAGTATAATAATGTTTGATACTGAGAAGTTTTTACAATGTTCATAAAGTGTTTATTTTCTTACTTATTTATAATTTTGTTTGTGAGGTTTATGCAATTTTAAAGGCATTATCTGTTGATGTTCATTATTTTAATGTTTTTGTATCATTCTGCATGAAACTTAATTATTATATTTGTTGGAAGAGTTCCAGAAGTGAATAAAAATTTAATTAAGTAGGAAGAAGAGTATGGTATAAAGTATACATCATTTGATTAGAATAACCATAATAATTTATTGTAAGTTTATCAGTGTATTATTTTGGGACATTTGATATTTATATGTATCAAAAGCTGGTTTGTATACTTCTAGGAGAACTGTATAGGCCTAAATGGGGAAATCTTGATAGTTATGTAAGTTACATTTTTTTCTTGCATTAATCATGCATTTGTAAAGAGAGAAATGGAATATCAGTAATCATAGAATTTACGTGTGTGTTAGTTTGTTATAACTCAAAAAAGAATTAAATAAAAAAATGCTGCATTGACTGAAAATATCCCAGGGTACAAGTTACAGTGTGGGATCATCATATGTACCCTAGGGTTTTGAGGTGACTGAAGAAATAGGACCCACATTGCAGTGGGGATACACTGTCTATCTGTCTTAACCTCCATTCACCAGTCTCATATGAGTACCAATAGATATAGAAATAGAAGTTTGGACAGTGAGATGTGGGTGCTCAAGCCCACAACTTCCTACATGTGAAAACAATGTGGAACATGTTTTTAAACATAATAACTACACAAATGATTTATAAAATACAATGCAACAACTGTCATGACTTCTACATTGGGGAAACAAGCCGAAAAATGGAAACTAGATTCAAAGAACAAAACAAAACATCTTTGCACGTTTTTGAACACAACAAATGTAATAAACACATTATCATAGGAGACTTCCAGATGGTAAGTAGGGAAACAAATACAAAATCAAAAAAGCCCTACATATACAATAGATATAGAATTAGAAATTAGGAGAGAGAGGTGTGGGTGCTCAAGTCCACAACTTCTCACATGTTTTTAAGTTATAACAAACAAGTATAATTTGTCAGAGGTTTAGGTTTGCTATTTTAATGGAGTCCTTCCTTCTGATTTTACACATTTAACTGTTTAACTTCATTAAAATATATTTATTTTCAATAATACACATCAATGATTGTGATCAAAATACTGACCGAAACAGGTTGTACATTCATGTTGCATAAATAATGTTGTTAGTGTAAAATTTCATGAAATCCAAAAAAATGAAAATCAAACAAACTATGGTATTACAGTACAATAAAACAGCAACACTTATGTTTTGTTTTGTTGCAAAACGTCATTATATTACCACAAATTTATGTCTCTAAAATGTTTGACATCATGATGTGTTAAATGACATCTTATTTTGGAAGCATGAATCAAATAATCAAACAACAACTAGTTTAATAATGTCCTATAACAACACTTACCTTGCTTTATAAACCTCTCATATATAAAATACAGGTTGTTTGTTCTAACTCATCTAGTGTTACAATTGGATCGCCTGTAACCAGAAAGTGTTTATTTTCTTTTGAATATCGCAAAAAGCTACTCACTCAAAGGTTATCTGTGCTGACCGTTCTTAATTTAGCAGCGATATAATAGAAGAAGAGTAGCCAGTAAACTTCACCCACCGCCAACTGTTAGTCTGCTATTTTTCCAATGAATAATGGAATTTACTGTCACATTATAACGTCCCCACGTCTGAAAGGATGAAAAAATTAAGAATAATTACACGTGAGTGTGTTAAATAGAATACATACAGACATTCTTGTGACATCTTGTTTGTTTTGGAATTTCGCACAAAGCTACTCGAGGGCTATCTGTGCTAGCCGTCCCTAATTTAGCAGTGTAAGACTAGAGGGAAGGCAGCTAGTCATCACCACCCACCGCCAACTCTTGGGCTACTCTTTTACCAACGAATAGTGGGATTGACCGTCACATTATACACCCCCACGGCTGGGAGGGCGAGCATGTTTAGCGCGACTCGGGCGCGAACCCAAGACCCTCGGATTACGAGTGCACGCCTTAACGCGCTCGGCCATGCCAGGCTTGTGACATCTAAAAGTTCGTTTTATGATAGACTGCAAGATTTATCTTCACGATGTAAATATGATGATTACACCATCATCAACAGAGTCTATCCGATCGCTTCATCTCCAACGTCTATTCGGATCTTTACAGACTGCTAAAAGACTGAGAGACGGTTAAAGGAATACTTTAATCCTAAGTTCAATGATACTAAAATCAGAATTAATCCCAAGAATAAATGAAAATGGTTGAAGGACAGTTTAAGCCTTGTTTAACTTTCGTTAAGTGAATGGGATATGTTCCCAAACCATAATATGTCCAAATTAATCACCAACGTTACAGATGAAGGAAAGGATTCTAATCCTTCAAATAAAACCTAAATTAACCAACTAGCCACTTAAATCTTACTCGCGATGTAAGCACTAGGTATTTAAACTTTCACGCTCATATGTGCAAAATGTAGTCACTCATAGAATATTGCTTCTTTGTTTGTTTGTTTTTGGAATTTCGCACAAAGCTACTCGAGGGCTATCTGTGCTAACCGTCCCTAATTTACCAGTATAAGACTGGAGGGAAAACAGCTAGTCATCAGCACCAACCGCCAACTCTTGGGCTACTCTTTTACCAACGAATAGTGGGATTTACCGTCACATTATAACGTCCTCACGGCTGAAAGGGCGAGCATGTTTGGTGCAACGGGGATTCGAACCCGTGACCCTCAGATTACGAGTCGAACGCCTCAACACACTTGGCCATGTCGGGCCTAGAATATTGCACATGAAAAAACGAATTCTTATTTGCTGAACTGTGTCATAACATCTGAAAACATGTTTCTTCGTTGTACATAAATACATGAAAAAGCACGTTTTGTGTTGTTTCTCTTCACTTAACACATTGCAAACACTTATTAACATTTCAGGCTAAACCAAAGTCATTTTGCGTTGAGTTCATTTTTAAAATGAACCTCATATTAAACAAATACACTTTTATAAGCTAATTTTCATAAGAGAGTTAAACTTCCTTCGTCCAAAATAAGCGAGGAAAACCGGATAAAACTTGAGTAGGACTTTTCAAAATAATGCTTTAAAGGAATTTGTTTCCTTTTTTTTAAATTTTCTACCAATCACACGTCTCACTGCTCATTACCATAAAATAACTTCGAAATTGAACGAAAGACGCAGTAGCTAAGAGTTTAATACAGTTATTGATATTTGTATGTGTTTCTTACAGCAAAGCCACATTGGACTGTCTTTTCAGACCACCAAGTGGAATCGGACCCCTGATTTTAGTGTTGTAAATCCGGAGACATACCGCTGGACTAGCGGAGGGCAATTATTGATGTTTACAAAAACTCTACTATTCTCTTATTAAATCTTAGAAACTTTTTCCTCTTAAACAATGATAATTATATTATTGTATAAACAGGTTCGTGAAGAAAGAAAATTACGTTTTACAAGCACGTTAGCCCACCAGGTGGCCAGTTTTCTTGAACCCTGAGAATCGTTTCAAAATGCCTTTTTTATTTTGATGGTCGAGGAAGGAAGTGTAACCACAACATATTATATTACAGCCCTGAAGTCAATAAAGATATCCAGAATGCACGATAATAAAGAAGGATGAAGCTCATAACGAACGTAGGAATTATTGTGCAAAGTATTTCTCTGTCGAAGTCTTTGAACAGTCATTTCAAATGAAACAATTACGTCGTGACCTCAAAGATATAAACCGAAGATGTGTCCAGGCTTCAGGTAGAATGGAAATCTAGGCTCAAAATAAGTGGCTTTATCTAATCTATTACGTGTTTAAAGCACTTTAAGGCATCCATCTCAGATTATGTTACCAGTCTAAAACGTGCTTGTAAAGTTTAGTTTCTTATACAGTGTTAAACTGTTAATCCTTCAGCAGCTCACCAGGGTGTCAACTCAAAACGAGGCTTAGATTGTGTGTTTTTTTTCCTATTCTTCCTAAGCTAGCTGCAAAAAAAACAAAACAGTCTACGTGTCACAGACTCACACATTAAATAACAAAAGCTAAGAAAAAACGAATAACAAAGCAAAGACACCTATGTTAATATTTGTGTTTTCAATAATTTAATTATTAGAATAGGTTTATTTGAATTAAGCACAAAACTACACGATGGACTATTTGTGCTCTGCCCACCACGGGTATCGAAACCCGATTTCTAGTGGTGTGAGTCCGCAGACATTTCGTTGTGCCCCCGGGAAGCTACCAGAAGGTGACGTGTATGAAAACATCTCTGAATAAAACCTAAACACAACTGAAAATAAAATCAGAATAAATCAGCAATAAATAAGTCAGCACACTCTAGTTATAATTACCCTAAGCATTAGCAGTACGTAACTCAAAAGGTATTTTGATGTAAGTTAAAAAATTAACAATATTTTGGCTCTTAATTGTAACTGACGACTCAGAAAAGTCATCTTTGTCAATCCTACATTAGCCTAATTAATATTTAGATAACCTGAAAAACTAAAATAACAATAATTTGCTGGTGCCATGATTCAGTCTTCCAATAACCTGGGAGAACATCATTGTCAGTAACCTACTCATTTTATGATTCAATCTTCAATGACTCTGGTCATAACCGAAAAATTAACTCTCGTATGTGGTTTAAATTTCTCATAGACTTTGAGTTGTCTAATCCAAGATCACCTTAGCAGATGACCGTAAGTTGCGCTTTTGTTCATCCAAGATCACCTTAGCAGATGACCGTAAGTTGCGCTATTGTTCATCCAAGATCAAGTTAGCAGATGACCGTAAGTTGCGCTCTTGTTCGCTTATCCAAGATCAACTTAGCAGATGACCGTAAGTTGCGCTATTGTTCACTAATCCAAGATCAACTTAGCAAAAGACCGTAAGTTGCGCTATTGTTTACTAATGCAAGATCAACTTAGCAAATGACCGTAAGTTGCGCTCTTGTTCACTAATCCAAGATCAACTTAGCAGATGACCGTAAGTTGCGCTCTTGTTCGCTTATCCAAGATCAACTTAGCAGATAACCGTAAGTTGCGCTATTGTTCATTAATCCAAGATCAACTTAGCAGATGACCCTAAGTTGCGCTATTGTTCACTAATCCAAGATCAACTTAGCAGATGACCCTAAGTTGCGCTATTGTTCACTAATCCAAGATCAACTTAGCAGATGACCGTAAGTTGCGCTCTTGTTCACTAATCCAAGATCAACTTAGCAGATGACCCTAAGTTGCGCTATTGTTCACTAATCCAAGATCAACTTAACAGATGATCGTAAGTTGCGCTCTTGTTCACTAATCCAAGATCAACTTAGCAGATGACCGTAAGTTGCGCTATTGCTAACAGTTTTGATGTCACTATAAGCTACAGAAAATCAGTAATCTACCTTTGATTTTCGTGATAAAGGAACTGGAAGACCAAAGTTTAATTTTATTAAAAATTCATGTTCAATCTGGTTCCTTAATGAACTTGTTCGTTACGAAGTCAAGTTCAGTTGATCATTTTGTGTATTTTTATATGTGTAATATTTCTGTATTACGCAGTGTAAACATTTAGTTCAGTACACCAGATTCTACGGTTTAATATAAATTAAAGGCTTTCGTAAATTTTCTAGCTTTGTTTGTTTGTTCTCTAATTTCGCGCAAAGCTACTTTTTGTGCTATCTGTGCTAATGTAGCAGTGTAAGACTAGAGAGAAGGCAACTAGTCATTACCATAGACCGCGAACTAATAGGCTACTTTTTTACCAACGAATAGTAGGACTGACAATCACATTATAACATCCCCACTGCTGAAAGAGCGAGCATGTTTGGTGCAACAGGGATTCGAACCCGCAACCCTCAGGTTACGAGTCGCACGCCTTAACCCACCTGACCATGCCGGGCCTCATTTCTCTTTGAAACAAAGCAACTGGATTTATCATTAACTACTATATCTTTTATAAACACACACGAGGAAATTAACGTTTTGACTGGGGATGCTTTTCACGCGCGCGGAATTTTTGCGTATCATATAGGGCGAGCCAACAGCACAATGGGTGAAATCAAGGTTGTAGTACCAAAACGTTGAGTTGGGTTAAATCAAAGTATAAAACCGAAACGTTTGTTTGTTTGTTTAGAATTAAGCACAAAGCTACACAATGGGCTATCTGTGCTCTGCCCATCACGGGTATCGAAACCCGGTTTTTAGCGTGTAAGTCCCCAGACATACCGCTGTGCCATGGGGGGGCAAACCGAAACGTTTAGTTAGGTTAAATCAAAGTTGTAAAACCGAAACGTTTAATTGAGCTAAATCAAATTTGTAAAACCGAAACGTTTTCTTGGTTCAAATCAAAGAAAGCTACAAAACCGAAACGTTTAGTCGAGCAATGCTCGTCTTTGACTTTTCTCTATCAAGGGTGCTCATTATCACATCATAACACCTAACAGAATAACACGTTCTATCAGCTGTATCAACGGTACAAGCAGATGAGCTGAATCGGGAAAGTCGACAAAGATCCAAAATGGCTGTGGTGAATTATCTGTTATAATATGTTACTAAGTAAATCTTGCAACTATTAATATATAGGGTAGAAACTAAGCAGTGCTTGATACGTTTAACCTTGTTAAAATGTGCTTTAAGAAAAAGTTAAGACTGAATAAGAATGCTTTGATAACTTTTTAACTGTGTTTTCATAGTCTGAGCAAGTTTCATATTATTTGAACAACTGTTACAAGCCGGGACTACTTTTATTTGAATATTTGTTTGTAGTTAAGAATAACCCTACTCCATGGAATATCTCTGCTCAACACAGTTATTGAAACTCGTTTTCTAGGGTTATAATCCCGCAGAAATACCACTGGGAGACTTTTCCGAATGTAAGTAATTGAAATTGCATATTTTGTCCTATCTTATCAGACTTTATCTCGCCATCTCTCGGAAGCCAAACAAACTTGTCATAATACTAAATTTATTTTATTTATTTTTTTTAATTTTAGTAGGGGTACAGGGGTACACCAGGGGCATAGCAGTAAGTATGCAATCTAACGACGCTGAAATTCGGTCTTCAATAACCCGTAACAGGAAGAGCAAAAATAACCCATTGTGTAGCTTTACACCTAACAA
>VWRL01001707.1:0-24997 GCA_011833715.1 Carcinoscorpius rotundicauda | reverse complement strand
TACTGTATAGCACGAATCAGTGACTTTCAAATAGAAACCTGCAATTTTGTTTAGATATACAGATAAAGTTTTCTTCGATTTTGCTTGTCAAGATGAATAAACATATTTTCTCTAACATAAACAATCAACAAAACAAATATTTCAAGAGAAAAACGATAGATTAATATTTGAAACGTTAACATCACACGACCCCCTCAAGATTTCACCACTAAAATTAATAGAAAAAAAACACATACAACGAAAATTACATTAACTGATTTTCTAACTACGTAATCCACCAAAATCTAGGCACCTTAAAAGGCACTCTAAATTTAGGATACACTATGTGCACAACAGAAAACATCAATAAAGAAATTATACACTGAACTAAATGTTTCTTAACGTTAACTACAGTAGTTATTAAACCTGTTAATACATTAAAACACACATACTTGAATGTCAGGCCAAAAGAACAACAATAAACACCTTCCCAAGTCCATGAAAATATTACTAAAAATTAACAGTTTTCCTGAACAGAACATCACAGGACTAAAACGTGATCCTGACTCTAACAGAAGAAAAATAGGAGAAACTTTATTAATAAAATCAAACAATCTCACTGTTAAAAAACACCCAAACCTGTCTCTAAAATATCTTTCATAGTTCTTCCTCGTATGTTCCTTAGTTAATGTATTTTGCATAAAATATAACACAGATTTTATATTGATTCATCATTCTATTGCTTTTGTTTAACTATACCTAAATAATTTTAAAATTCATGGGGATTAATATTTATTTGACAAGAAACGTACTTAAAATAAAAATGTATTTCAGGACTTCTGATGTGGGTGTCAACACTTTTGCAAAACTGTTCTGAGATACAATAAGATTTACATGAATAAGTAACTACAATCAGTTCTATAATTTAAATACGTTGTAAGATTTTCAGTATTGATTTAAATACTAAAACGTTCTTCACCATAAAAACTTGTCTTCCTCCAAATGATCGCAACAGTGATCGAAACATCGTACCTGTCCAATTTTAAATTTGAAAAGAAAATTTTAAATAGATGTAGCTGAGAGATGTCGGAAAGTGTATCCTTAAATTTAGTTACAGTGCAATTTTATTTTTAAGTTCCCTTCTGATGAAGCAGGTCGTCAACAATGGTTGAAGAATTTCAGACATCACAGGGTGCGCATTTCTAGCAAAATGAGAGGTATAAAACTACTTGGACAACACTGTCAACACTTATTAGTATTTTTTAAAAGAAAACTCATATTTTTATTTTTGAAAAATAAACTCAAAGACTTTATAACATATATAAAATATATAATAATGACTGCCTATGTTTGTTACTGTTTACAGGACACGTATATTTAATTTTCGCTCTCTTTAAAAAACATGAGATAACAACAAACAACCAATGGTTTTTTTGGTGAAAACTTGCTTAGCTTAAAAAAATAATGTTCATCTATTTCCAGGAGTGCACCCAAGAGACAGAAAAGAAGATGACATATTGAAGTCTTAAGTAAAGCCTCTGACAGTGCCTACCATCATCCCAGGCCATTCTCGATATAAGCCAGTTGTACAATCACAAAGTAGACCACTTCCAAGGAAATTCCTGAAATCAAGCAAACATATCCGGTACCTGCCAAGAAAAAGAAAAAGACATCACGTGTCGAGCATTCTTACTGTTCAATTGTCCCAGTGGAAGATCAGCTGGAAGCAGTTAAAGACAAGCAAAAAAAGTACAAAACGATTGAAGAGTATGCAAGCAATAAATGAAAAGGAAAACTGATTCTATCGCCAAACTGCTACAAGTTATAACATGATTCAAGTCTGTCTTCGGTGAGATGACTGAACATTGTGCTGATCGTGATCCACAGGACGAAGATCATCACGTCACACAAATTGTCAGGTTGATCAGTAGACCATTTTGTAAAATACTTGTGCATCACCATGCTTGTTCGATGTGTCAATAACAGAGAGGTCTTCCGTCGTCATGAATTGACGAAGACTATTTTATTCTTGCATCAGTGATGAATCTGCATTTTCTGTTCTATTTGTTATATAGATGTTAAAATCAAAACTGGATGTTGCAATAATTCTTTTTTATCATTGCAAAATGTTATAATTCGAAGAACTCCAAAAAGAGCAAATATGAATACTTTGTGTGTGTGTATATCAAAATAATTACTATTACGAAATACTTGGTGATCAGTTAAACTGTTAGAAATTTCATGCATAATGTATTCCTTTTATGTATGAGGCCCTGAGCTTATCATACATTTACATCTTATTCTATTAATTTATGCAAAAATTGCTAAACATTTTATGTTCTACATCAGTACCCAAAAAGAGAAAACATGAAAATATTGTTCTATAGTTACCTTCATTAAAACGTTTACTGCCATGAAATACACAATATACAAAGAATTTAACATGGAATTATTGTACATTTATCCTACATATATATAATCACAATTTGCTTTCATAAATGTAATGTAAGCTATATCACATGACTTAAAATTAGACACATTTATATAAATTACATGCTAGATGCCCTGAAGAAAGCCTTCTTTATGCCAGTAAACAGTTTATTGAATGTATTTAAAAAACGTGAAGTTTTCAAATCACTATATTTTCATGTGTTTCATTTCTGGGATCGTAATGTAAAACATTAAAATTATTTTTTGAAAAATATTTGATAAATATTTAGCGCCATTGTGAATACCTCACAGTCAGAGCGCAGAAGAAATTGGTTGTGTAAAGACGACAGGAATTGTGAAATCATGAAAACATTTACTGAGACTTACAAAAAATAAAGAAGAAATAAAAATATGAAATTATATCAGAAATATATTGCATTCGTATAATTATAGTATATTAGTTGAAAAGCAGCATTTGTATGTTTTTCTCTTGAAGTTTTCAGCCTCCCACTAGTACAGCGGTATGTCTCCGGATTTACGACGCTAAAATCAGGGGTTCGATTCCCCTAAGGTAGCTGAGCAGATAGCCAGCTCTTGGTGGCTTGGTTATACGAAAAACACTCAACCACATTTAAAGTTTTTAAGCATAACTATTTCCTGAAGAGCGAACTTTCGAGTTACCAGTAGAAGAAATTGATAATAAAAAAGGAAATACAAGCAAGATATTCTAATATTTTCTAATTCGTATCCACGAGAGAGTCTTTTTTCATGATTTAGATATGTATCCCATTGGCACAATGGCAAATATGAAAAATTACAACGTCAGAAACCTGGTTTCGATACCAGTAATAAGCAGAGCACAGAAAATCCATTGTGTAGCTTTGGTTTAAATTTAAACAAACGAAGAAAGTTTTGGTTAAATATCCATATTTTTTGTGTCATTAGAATAACATAAAACCGATGGTCTATAGCTAGTCTAAAATTGCGAAACATGTCTTTATATGTTCCAACGAAAGAGGTAAAATATATCTTTAAGAGTTTCACTGAGAATCTTTATAAAACATTCGTATTATTTGTAAACCAGAAGGAAAACTTCCTCCTCTCACCCATCTCAAATTTACCTCAATTGCAGATCTAATATACTCTATTTTTCTATAGAAGATGTACATATCAACAACATTCACGTCCTTCTAATGATTATCATAGTTTAAACACCAAACTGTGGAACGTGAATTGAGTGTTGAGTTCTTACACAACTCATAACATTCATACACATTGTTGTACAGTGTCTATCAAGTGTATCTCAGATAAAACAAATACATTATGAGAAGTCTTTTACAAAGAAATACGTTTGACCTTCGTCTCTGTTTCATGATTCATTGTATTTGTTTCCTCTTTCGTATTTCCAGTGTTTCACGGATATCATTGGCTCTAATACCTCACGGTTAAGCCCACAATGACTACCTTTACTCATAATATTTTAATTATATTTGTTGTAAATAGTCTGCTATGGCCGAATTATCATAATATTTACTTCTACATAATTAATGTAAACGATATTTTAGATCACGTTCTGTGTCTCTATTACAGTTTCTTCCATGTCAACATTAAATGGTTGAGTAAATAACATCATTAGGCTAATACAACAATGAGCTGCTATACAAAGATTTATAAATATAATGAAGTGATCTTAATACATTCGAATGGGATACTATGTATGTGCCTTGTTTTGTTCCTGTAGTAGAAGTTATTCAGGGTTAGGTAATAGGGTGTTTATTTTATTTCAACGCTTTATGTCAATGCTCAAGTTATTCTAGAGAATAGTAATTTCTGGTATAGAATGGAATGTCGGTAGGAGTCCAGGGTTTATATAATATTTTGTAAGGTTTTGAACTTTAATAAGAGACCCATTTATTATGTATAGGCTTAACCTGTGGACGGTGTTACATTCTTTAATTTGTTCTATTAAGTTTCTAAGTCTTCTTTGTGGATACAAAGTTGTAATAAAATGTAATACTGAGTTTCTAAATGTAGGGTTTTCTCCCTAAAAATAAAATAAAATTGTTTACTTCACGTCTTATATACGTATCTTGATGTGTGATTGTGTGCATAATAATTCGTAAATATATCAGTTAGAAGCCTCTTAGAAATGAAGTTATTGAAAATTGAAAACAATTTTATAATCTTTCTTTTTTAGTTATATTCCCAGACCAAACATGCAAGGAAACGGAAAATTTGACCGTACCTGAAAGGTATGTATATTGAAATAAACCTGATACTCAGCTTAAATAGTTCTCCGAGCGTTCTTCTCACAATCTGCAGCACGCAGATTTGAACTCCCGTCATTCCAAACACACTTTCAGTTCAGCTGGGGGGAGACTGTTATAATATGATGATTTTGTAATCCAGTTGTTAACATTGGGTGGTGTTGATTATATGTATTTTTTTTCTAGTCTGTAACTCCTATGTTAAGGACAATTAGCACAGATAACCCACATGTAGCATTGTGCAAAATTCAAAACAACCTCGCAAATGTAGCATTTATGAAGTTACGAAAACTGATGAAATACTGAATAAACATTTTGAAACTAGAAAGACGTTTCCATGTTTTCTAAATCAAATAGGACACGTTCGGTTTGAAAAAAATAAATGTATCGGTTAATGTATATTATATATTTTTCTTTATCAATCACCATGGTGAACAAATATATTAATAGATTTGAAGAACATACACCAGTGATGTGTGTGGTTACTATCAAACAGTCATGGTGTTATAGTTGTTTATTTGTTTTGTGTATTAGCTACAATCAAGTGGTCATGGTGTTATAATTGTTTGTTTGTTTTGTGTATTAGCTACTATCAAGTAGTCGTGGTGTTATAATTGTTTGTTTGTTTTGAATTTCGCGTAAAGCTACAGGAAAGCCATTTGCTCTAACTGTCATTAATATAGCAGCGGACGACTAAAGGAAAGGCAGCTTGTCATCACCACACACCGCTAACTTTTGGGCATTTCTTCAGTCAAAGAATAGTGGGATTGACCATGAATTAAAAATTCTCCCACGGGTGAAAGGGCGGGAATGTTTGATGTGATGAGAATTCGAACTCGCGACTCTCAGATTTCGGGTCCAGGGCTCTCCTACCCACGTGGTCACACCGGGCTAGCTAAACCCAACCTTTCATGTCAATTTTGTCTTCAATACTTTCTAAGTGTCGATTTTCAATTATAATTTTATCTGAACTTTTAATTCTTGTATTTGAAAATCAGGAAGACAAATTTTGTGACGTATTTTACGTGACCCTCAAATACACATTGAATATTTAGTCGATATTTATGCCAACATGTAGATATTCTAGCACGTTTAATTTCACAGGACGAACTCCAAGTTGTAAACTACATCACATCCACTAAACCCTGTGTTATCGAAGTATTTCATGTAATATCAGGACTCTTCAGTTTAGCTGGTATGCGGCAGATTTAGTAGTTGTTGAGACACTACTCGTACTGTAAAATTGATTAAACAATATTTTCTTTTGTGTTTGAACTTGTTTAAATTCGTGAATCGTGACATTTGTCAATGTTATTAAAGTTATTAGCCATTAAACCTAATGCCAGGATTTATGAATACAATACAGTTTATATAAATAAATATAGATCTATAGATCTTCTGTGATGAAATTTATTTTTGTGTAAATGTACCAAAACAATTTCAGTATTTGTAATTACTGTTTCTATTTCAGTGACAAAAAATCGAGAAAACCTTTTAAGAAGTTTCTCCACCGTTTACGAAAATCTGTTTTTCGTAAAATGAAGAAATAATATGTTTCATCATTGTGACGATCTGTAAGTATCTGGATTTTATTATTTCAGTGGGAAACTGAATTTTTATACTGCATATATATAACGTGATGTATTGCATTACAATAAGCAAGTTTTAACTCATTAATTGTAGCTATTAACAAGTGGTCAGGCCATGGCCTTACCGCTTCCAAAAACCTACGTTTCTGACTACATACGACTGAATAATCATTTTTCTTAGATGACGATTAAACACTTAAACTTTGGGGGTAAGTGGCTTTGCAGAGAATGTTGGGTTTGTTTTCTGTACTTTTCTGATACAACTGGAAATCGTACTAACTAATTAGATGTGTGTGAAATGACGATATTTTGTTAGTGGTCAAGTTATCACATAAAAGTGTTCTTTGTACCACGATTATTATCTGATGGTATTATTATCATGAACTTTATCAGGACACTAGTGATCTATCGAAAAACTCCTTATGAGACTGTATGTGTAGAGGGAGATGAACTCTAACTTACAATGGATATTTAGTTTATGTTTTACACTATCACACGTTTAAACAGAAATATGATGAAGATCGAGTGCTCATAATTTTCCTAACCCTTCTGGAATGTCTCTGAATAGATTTATACTGATATTTTTAATTGAAATTACTTACTGGATTTATCTACATTTTGGTTCAAATTTTAGACACTAAGATACACAACCTTTTTAATAACCATGCGGTATTTTTATGTTGCCCCCCAGTGGCCCAGCGGTATGTCTGTGGACTTACACGCTAAAATCCGGGTTTCGATACCCGTGGTGGGCAGACCACAGATAGCCCATTTTTATGTTTTTACCAACATCCGTGTGGCTTGATACTAATCAGATACTTTAACTTTTAATACATGTTAATATAAAAGAAAAACAACAATCTGTACTGTTTTCTCCCCACGTGACGTATCATACCCCACTCACGTCACTCTGTACCGGAGGATATTTATCATATGATATCAATTCTCAACCGCTCTCCGAATACACGGCGGCTCTTTTTTATCATTATTGCGGTGTAAGAGATCCTTTGGTGATCTTCTGCTTTAACCATTTGCACTATTATACTGTAGGGTGTCATCTGTCTGTCCCTCAGTCAGTAAACACTAAAATGATGCCATATAAGGGGTACTTAACGTTATAATTTGTACTGTCGTGACGTTAGTGTAACGTGCACATGCCATAAATCACGAAAAGAATTATAAACTGTACGATACAACACAACATGACGTATGAACTTGAAAAAAATATTTTTCTCACTCTTCATTTTGTTTTTATCTGCTGTTGAAAGAAAACACGTTAGCGGTCGTTTCACCAAATATCTCGTTTATTAATATATTTGGTGGGTTTGAATTTAACGAAAGATAAAAGGATTATGTATTCAACTTATTATTTTGTAGTTAATTCATTACAGGGAAAACAAAACTAACCTAACAAGTATCATGGAATAATATCTCAGAAAATAAGGTAAGAAATAATTTCAAAATACAATAACAACTGTTTCTAACTGATGATTATGCCTTACCAAAGGTGGTCGAAAGGATGAAATTATTAAAAGTCAAAATTTACCTTATGTAAAAGTTACTGTTATTGTATTTTAATATTAATTATTCAACCTAGCAGGTTCCTTACCAGATATCCGCGGCCCGACATAGCCAGATGGTTAAGCCACTTGACTCGTAATCTGAAGGTTGCTGGTTCGAATCCCTGTCACACCAAACGTTCTCGCCCTTTTAGCTGTGGGGCATTATAATGTGGTGGTTAATCTCACTATTTGTAAATAAAATAGGAGGCCAAGAGTTGTCAGTGGGTGGTGATAACTAGCTGCCTTCCCTCTAGTCTTACACTGCCAAATTATTGATGGCTAACGCAGATAGCCCTTGAGTAGCTTTGCACGAAATTCAGAACAAACAAACAAAAACAAACCTTACCATTTAATTAAATTATCCTTAAAGACAATAAATATCATAGAATAAGTAAAATTAAAAGTATATGTCAGTATAAAGTTCCTAAATAAAACCCACACATTACATCTGATGAAAGATGAACACATAACTGTTACACTGATCTAAAACCACTGTATTTATACTTATGGCCTGAAAATAAATACTAAGTACCAAATACCCGTGATCTGTTGTTAACACTGTTGCTACAAATACAAATGTTTAAAAACCAATTATTAAAGATGTATTTATATGAAAACGTTTAACAACAAAATCATTAACAACTACACTGTTATTATCTCTGTAGGTTTTTGTTTTGCCATCCAAGTAAGTATGACAGAAATGAGGTAAGTATTATGATATTTATTCAATCTGGAACCCTATCCCAGCATATTTGGACTTGGATAGAAGATCGTCACAGTACGTTAGAGATAACAACTTTCCTTTTGTTTTGCAGACTACTGACCTGTGTCTTGAAGAGGTTCAGAAATTAATCAGTATCTTATCCAATGCACTTCATGATTTTACTACCTTGGAAAACATTTCAGTATATCTGTACAAGCTTTGGCTACTTTACATCTAAAGTCTGATATATCAACAATTTTGGTACACAAGTGTTGGAAAAGAACCTCACACACTTCAATGAAGCTTCTAGTTTCTTCCCAAAGACGGTTATCAAGAGCAAAATGTTCAAGAAACACATGTGATGAAAACGATTCTCCAAATCTATGTGGTAGATAAGAAAATGCACTAAACAGAGTAAAGCTGGCTAGTTTCCAGTTGTTATGTTAGACAGAATGGATGTTGGGGCGGTTCAAACAAAACTACAAGAAATTAGCGTGCATTAGTGTGAAGTAAGGAATAGGAACAGAATTGGAGAATACTTTCAAACTCCAAACCATCATACCCCAAAGAAAAGTGTTATTTATTCAGTTTTGAAGAGGGCAATTGGCACATCTTCTGGTGTGATTAGCAACAAAACCTTTCAAAGTTCTCTTGATGTCAGTAATATTCCCATTGTTGAACCAAACTGTGAGAAAACAAAAGACAGACAAGGGAGAAGACAGTTCAACTCCTTTGATTCTTCTCCACCTATAGTCTCCAAAAGTCCTTTGTAAGCCTTGAATGTGGCACTTGAAAACGTAAACTTAATATGAGAAACAAGGAACCTTTGTTTTGATTTTATTGTGTATGTACATATTTCATGTGAATAGTGTTTAAAATGGGGACACTTTAAAGATGTCTCACTTATTAGGGTTTAAATGGTTTTTAAAATTCATGCTGATATTGGTAGAACAGATTGTGTATTTTTAAAGTGTAATATTTAAATGGTTTTTAAAATTCATGATGATATTGGTAGAACAGATTGTGTATTTTTAAAGTGTAATTTTTGGCTTTATAAAAGTGTAGAGTTATAGAATTTCTCAGTTTCTAAATAAAATTACTTTGAAAAAATTGGTTCTTGGTCTGACCTGAAATTAGTGTACATTGGTGTAAAGTAAGTAATAGGAACAGAATTGGAGAATACTCTCAAACTCCAAACCTTCATACTCCAAAGAAAAGTGTTATTTGTTCTGTTTTGAAGAAGGCAATTAGCACACCATCTGATGTGATAAGCAACAAAACCTTTCAAAATCACCTTGATGTCAGTGATATTTCCTTTGTTGAACCAAACTGTGAGAAAACAAAAGACAGATAAGGGAGAAAACAGTTCAACTCCTTTGATTATTCTCCACCTACAGTCTCCAGAAGTCCTTTGTAAGCCTTGAATGTGGCACTTTAAAACGTGAACTTAATATGAGTAACAAGGAACCTTGGTTTTGATTTTATTGTGTGTGTACATATTTCATGTGAATAGTGTTAAGAATGGGGACACCTTAAAGATTTTTCACTATTTATGGTTTAAATGGATTTTAAAATTCATGCTGATATTGGTAGAACAGATTGTGTATTTTTAAAATGTAATATTTCACTTTATAAAATGCTGATATTGGTAGAACAGATTGTGTGTTTCTAAAGTGTGATATTTAAATGGTTTTTAAAATTCATGCTGATATTGGTGGAACAGATTTTGTATTTTTAAAGTGTAATATTTAAATGTTTTTTTAAAATTCATGCTAATATTGGTAGAACAGATAGTGTGTTTTTAAAGTGTAATTGTTGACTTTATAAAAGTGTTGAGTTAGGGAATTTCTCAGTTTTTAAATAAAATTACTTTGAAAAATTGGTCTCGGCTTGACCTGAATTTTCAGTTTTGTATATTTTTATTCATACAGATTACCCTTACTCTTTCCCTGCTATTTGTCTCAGATTTCTGTTGCACTTATCGACATCTCTGTAGGTGAAGGTATCCAATAAGTTCCTGTCGTCCTAGCCAACTACTGTACTGGGTTACTCACTTTATGTGGGAAAGATAGAGTAAAGTGGAGCACATTGCAAAAAAAATATGTAATGGTATTTTAAATTTACACATGACATGTTATCTTAAGAATACAGCTTCCTTTAATTTAATAACGTAATTTTCAATAGAGCCTTAAGTTGTGCATTAGTAAATAACAAAAAACACCCAAAAAACAAGCACAATTATTATGCCAAAACACAAACCAAAGATAACTATTTTAACAGTTTGTGTGAAACTTGTAAGAGCGAGATAAAAACTCTCATCAGGTGGGTGTATCCCTCCATTAAAAACATCTTCCAAAGCTAAAGAAATTAAATAGAAACCCTTAAAAATTAACTAGAATTGAAGTTGCTCGTTATCATCACTTTTATACAAAGTTAAATCCAAATGATAACCAGACATTAATATAAATAAAAAAGATTTAACCTGCTATAATAAAAACACAAGTTACCAAAATAAAAGTTAAGTGAAACATTACGAAACGATAATGGTATTTTAACTTTAACATTGTCTCCAAACGAAAAAGGAATAGCCATTTTTTATATGTTGCTTATATTAATTATCTTCCACTACTCTGAAACGGGCTTCATTCAAATAAGTACTAATAAAATCCTCCATCTTACATGATTATAACAAAAAATAGACTCGGTGTAAATCTAACAGTAACATTTCACGCTCAGTCATGATTCTAATACATTACTTTATACCAGACTTGAAAATGTTTCCTGTATGAATTAATACCTCACATATCCAACTTCCAAATGCACGAAAACATCAGCGGAGACCACGACCAAACTCTTGTTGTTTTTAGTATTTCTCTGTGTAAGACTAGTCATTTCCATTAACTCTTGCACTACTCTTTTACCAACGAATAGTTAAGTTGACCGTAACATTATAACGCCCCCACAGCTGAAAGGGAGACCATGTTTGGTGTGAAGGGGATTCGAATCCTCGACCCTCAGATTACGAGTTGAGTGCCTTAACCACCTGGCCATGCTTCAAACAATCTCTATTAATTTTTTGAAGTTTTACAAGTTAGCCGTCGTTAACTAGGAAGAAACCAGAAATTTGTTTGTTTGTTTTGGAAATTCGCACAAAGCTACTCGAGGGCTATCTGTGCTAGCCGTCCCTAATTTTGCAGTGTAAGACTAGAGGGAAGGCAGCTAGTCATCACCACCCACCGCCAACTCTTGGGCTACTCTTTTTACCAACAAATTGCGGGATTGACCGTCACATTATAACGCCCCCACGGCGTTAACTTGTGATTTTCGTATTCTTTCCAGTCGAACTACATAATTAGTCCCAGATGTAGGCTTTTTCAGTAGCCGAAATGTACATCTTTAAAATAGGCACGCTTCTAAGCTTTTCGATCTAAGCGATAGTTCTTAAGTATCAGTCAGTAGGCCTAAGTGTATATGCAAGTATCGTGGCAACAAGATTACTTTGTGACCGCATGTTTACAGCTTTCAGGTTCACGTAATCAGAGATAACCATTTTGCAAATTGAACAGTCCACATAATTGGTTCCAAAAATCATCCCCCCATCATGTATAAAAAATCTACACTCCTGAAACCTAGTACCCAAATGTTGTTATAAGAAATGGCAATCCAAAATAAAATTGCAACTATGCTTGCCGTATATTTAAAACAACAGAACGAATACGAGCTAATTTAATACTTATATTTACATTAAGAGGGGATTACTAAAAAGAACACTATCTCATTGTTTTTTGTTTGTTTGTTTGTTTTTGGAATTTCGCACAAAGCTACTCGAGGGCTATCTGGGCTAGCCGTCCCTAATTTAGCAGTGGAAGACTAGAGGGAAGGTAGCTAGTCATCGCCACTCACCGCCAACTCTTGGACTACTCTTTTACCAACGAATAGTGGGATTGACCGTCACATTATACACCCCCACGGCTGGGAGGGCAAGCATGTACAGCGCGACGCGGGCGCGAACCCGCGACCCTCGGATTACGAGCGCACGCCTTAACGCGCTCGACCATGCCAGGCCCCATACTATCTCAAACGCTTGACGTTAGGTTGTTATATTAAAATTCTCGAATGATCAAACATTAGATAATTTCGATTAAAAGGGGCCATCTGTGTACTGAAGAACAAAAGATCCAACCAATTATGCACGTTTTTGTTGTTAAGCGTAAAGCTGTACAATAAACGATCCGAACCAAAATGCACGAATTAGAAAATTTTCACCAAGTTTTCGTGGTTGCATGACAGTAAGAAAAGGTAGTTATTCCATACATACATTCATCCACAAAGATACTAAACAAAAATTCATTTATTAGAATGTTCAACATATATTTTTTTAATAAAATCAAACTACATACACATTGTCATCGGATCCCTTAGTGACTAATAACAACTAATTGTTTGATGTTATATTTTGCCGCTACCACGCCCATTTCAGGTAAAACATTGAGTAATACTTTGAATACCTCAAAACTATTAAGCATAATATCCACGTGTTACATATTTTGTTACTCGAAGTCACAAATTTACATCCTTTTTTATAATTATTTAACTGTTTATATAAAGCTTTTAGCCGAAGTCGTATTTTTTCAATCCTGTTATCATGATTTAACTGTTTGTAATTGAAGTTACGTATTTTACAACCTTATTATCACGAGTTAACTTTTTAAATAGGATTAAACTGTACATATATAGTGTCTAACAAGTCTGGAACCATGAACATTTCAATCAGATTTACAGAATGTGTTGCACATGCTGTCTTAATAATTCGAAACAAGTTTGTAGACGGTATTTCAATTCTCTATTGAATGTTGTCATTATCAGCAGTCCGACACTCGTCACGAATTTGTTGTTTCAGGTGTTGCTCCCCAGTGGCTCAGCGGTAGGTCTGCGGACTTATACGCTAAAATTCGGGTTTCGATACCCGTGGTGGGCAGAACACAGATAGCCCATTGTGTAGCTTTGTGCTTAATTCAAAACAACAACAATGTTTCAGGTGTTATGTGTCCCTGATCTTCTATTTGTATACTGTCCACAGCCCCATAAAATAAATTCATAGGAATCAAATCTGAAATTTTGAGAACCCATTTCTAAGGGCCACGTTCGTCAATATCCGAGGAAGATGCCATTCAACCAAGCTTGGAACTTTAGAAAAGTTGCAACAACCCAACTTTTACTTCACTTTGTATGATACTGTAAAACAATACTTGGGCTACTCAGGAAGAAAGCAAAGTAGTGGTAACGTTGCTTTCTCAACATAGTGGAAAACAGCAATGAATTAGAA
This sequence comes from Carcinoscorpius rotundicauda, assembly GCA_011833715.1. Taxonomy (NCBI): domain Eukaryota; kingdom Metazoa; phylum Arthropoda; class Merostomata; order Xiphosura; family Limulidae; genus Carcinoscorpius; species Carcinoscorpius rotundicauda. The sequence goes on along the minus strand of VWRL01001707.1, from coordinate 11,141 downwards.
ACTGTAAATAGAGTTAAGCAGGCCAACATCATTGAAGAACAACCACCATAGGAGTCTGATGAATGAATAGAAATACATTTAGCTACATGACATTAATGAAATAGAACTGTACGATACAAGATAATAAAATTGAATATTTAAAAACTTGTATTATCATTTAGCGATCAACTAGGTAATGGGAGAATTATTAAACTAATAAGACAGTACAATATAAATATCAAAGGGACGTTTAGAGCAGTAGAGAATATACAGTATTATAACTGGAAACTAGTTCTAGTTTTGTTAAATTGTTTAAATTATACATTTTTCAAATATATGTTGCAGTATGATGTTGCCTTTGTTTATTATTCTAAATATTCTAAATTTAATCTCATTGTTCCTGAAAGACTTTGTCTTCAAAGAGAATGCTGTAGTTAAATTGTTGCTGATAATGAGGTCCTTCGTATCTATATGCCTTATTTAATGTATTCCAAGCTGAAAATACAAACAGTGGTATCTTGGTTCTTGAACGACTCCCTTTTCGAACATATTGTTTGAGAAAAAAAAATGTCTCGGTTGTCGAACATAAACTCGGTTCCCGAACCAAACTGTCGTGGCCTGAACTCCCGAAATAACCGGACTGATGACCCAAATGGCCTTTCGACCATTTTCGGCCCACGCCAAGCTTGCCCGAAACATTTTACCCGCACCTGTCGTTCAGTCCACACCCCTGCTAAAATCTACTGTGAACGTTCTCGTTCTTCTTTTTGTTTTTCTAAATATTCTGCTTAAATAAGTCACCATGGGATCAAAGAAGGATAATGAAAGCAGCAAACCAAGAAGAAAAATTGTTAGAGCCAAAACAGAGGTGAAAAAAGATCTCATAGCGAAGTATGAGAGTGGTGTTTGCGTGTCTGACCTCGCTACGCAGTTTGGAATGGCGAAATATGCAGTCTGCACCATACTGAAAAATAAAGAGGTCGTCAAAGGAGTTGATGTTGCAAAAGGAGTGACAGTGCTTTCGAAACAAAAATCACAAAGAATGGAAGAGGCAGAAAAACTGTTGTTGATTTGAGTAAACGAAAAACAGTTAGCTTGTGATAGCGTTTTTGAGACATCATTTGTGAGAAAGCAAAGCAGTTGCATGATGACTTCCTGAAAAACACCCCTGAAACGAGTGCTGATACTAGTGATGCCTTTAATGCTAATAGAGGTGGTTTGAAACATTTAGGAAGAGAAGTGCCATACATATTGTGGTGAGACATGGGGAGGGTGCTAGTTCTAACAAAGACACTGCTGATAAATTTATTAGGGAATTTAAGGACTATGTAGAAGCTAAGGGTTTATTCCCCAATAAGTGTTCAACTCTGATGAGACAGGCTTCTTTTGGAAGAGGATGCCAAAGAGGACCTACATTACCAAGGAGGAGAAGTCACTGCTTGGACACAAGCCAGTGAAGGACAGGCTGACTCTATTGCTATGTAGTAATGCAAATGGAGACTTACAACTTAAGCCTTTGCTTGCGTACCATTCTGAGAACCCGAGGGTTTAAAAAAAATAATGTCTTGAAAAGTTAACTAAATGTCATGTGGAGGGCTAATAGTAAAGCATGGGTAAACAGACAATTTTTTATGGAGTGAGTCCATGAAGTGTTTTCCCCAAGTGTAAAGAATTCCCTCATGGAAAAACAGTTGCCACTCAAGGCCCTTCTTATGATAGACAATGTACCTGCTCACCCACCAGGCCTGGAGGACCGGTTGGTGGAGGAGTACAGTTTCATTTCGGTGATGCTCTTGCCTCCTAACACGATTTCTCTCATTCAGCCCATGAACCAGCAGACCATATTGAACTTTAAGAAACTCTACACCAAAACACTGTTTCAAAGGTGCTTTCAAGTGACCTCTAACACAGAGTTAACCATCAGAGAGTTCTGGAAAAATCACTTTAATATCCTCCGTTGCTTGAGGATCATAAACAAAGCTTGGAGAGAAGTGTCTTTGAGGACAATGGAATTGGTGGAAGACAACAACACTGAACTCCAAGGCCTTCAGAAGGAGAAGCAACAGAAGGCAACTAAAGAAGTTTCTTCAGATGAGGAAGGGAGAAGGGAAGATGTTTCTAGTTCACTGTGGAAAATGGGGAGAGTTACAAAGTTTTGTGGAAAACTTTTACCCTGATAAAGCTGGAGCAAACCGCAGCATAAACCTTTTCAATGACAATGCCATGTCTTACTTCAAAAACGTTTTAAAATGCAGGCAGAAACAAATCTCATTAAAAAAGTTTTTAGTGAAAAATAGGTTCAGTTAGTCTCAAGCAGGTTGTAGTGGTGCAAAAAGACAGAAAAGAGAAAGAACCACAGAGGGAGAATTACCTGATGTTTTATTGTAAGGTGACTCCCCTTCCAAACAATAATAACCCTCCTACTCTCCACGTTCCTCACCACCTTTCACTTACGCCATCAGCTCTCCTCAGTACAAGTAACGTGCAGATAAATTTTCATTTATTGTGTTTTTATTGTGTTAAAAGATTTTGTGGTTACCTTTATGCATGTAAATGTTATTATACAAGTATAAATAAGCATTATATCTACTTAAAATGTTTCATGATGCGTAATTTTGGAGGTTTGTAACGGATTAACTTAATTTACAGAATTTCTCATGGGAAAAATTGATTCGGTTTTCAAACAGCCTTGGCCCGGTATGGCCAAGCGTGTTAAGGCGTGCGAATCGTAATCTAAGGGTCGCAGGTTCGCATCCCCATTTCGCCAAACATGCTTGCCCTTTCAGCCATGGGGGCGTGATAATATGGCGGTCAATCCTACTTTTCGTTGGTAAAAGAGTAGCCCAAGAATTGGCAGTGGGTGGTGATGACTAGCTGCCTTCCCTCTAGTTTTACACTGCTAAATTAGAGACGACTAGCACAAATAGCCCTCGAGTAGCTTTGTGCGAAATTCAAAACAAAACAAACAAACAAGCAAACAGCCTTTTGGAACGAATTAAGTTCGAGAACCGAGGTACCATTGTATTAGTTTAGTGAATTATAATACATTTTCATTGATTTTTAAAATTATCTCATTCGATTTTTATGGTATGATTGAATCTTTGTTACCATATATATAGTTTGAGGTTTCCTTAACGATCTTTATCCATAATAGGGAGAACACCATATGGATACTGGGCCATGAAGTATAATACCAATTTAGAATTTATTTACAACAATAAGAACATAACAAAAAATCATTACAATTGAAAAAATAATCGTCCATACTATGTCCTCCAGTGGGCAATACAAATGGGCAGCTTAAGACATAGAAATCTCACAAATCTGATGAGATGCGACTGTCAGAAGTTTCCTTGCCCTGAAAGAAAGTCCAGAATAAGCAATACAGAACAATTTGCAAAGCTGACTTATCAAAATAATTGGGAACAAATCTCAAGAAAATGAAGAATATCAATGAATAAAGATTCCACTTCCATCATCCCAAAAGGAATTAATGTGAGCCACATCATGCCTTAGGGCTTTGACAGAACATAAATTATCTGTGTCTGATTGGTCATAGAGATCAGAAACATCAATCCAAAGAAATAGTAAGAAAGATTTATCCCATTCCTTGGCTGTCAGAGTCTTAGATGGTCTCATGAGAAGCTGACCTTGTAAACACAGGCACTGGAAAAAAAGAAAATCCAAATTTTTTTCAGCTTCAGAACTCCCTAAACCAAATATACATTTTCATTTCACAATGAATGAAATCACAGACAGCCTCAACTAAGAATAACCCCCCTGATCTTTGATAGAAACTAGATAACAGAAGCCCCCCAGTGGCTCAGCGGTATGTCTGCGGACTTACACGCTAAAATCCGGGTTTCGATACCCGTGGTGGGCAAAGCACAGATAGCACATTGTGTAGCTTTGTGCTTAATTCAAAACAACAACAACAAGATAACAGAAGTGGAACAAAGGAGGGCTGATTAGCCTCCATGATAAAAATAGTAACTTGTGAATTCATGCCTCAAAATGGTATATCGCCATTTTGTTTTATAGTGACACAAAAATCACAACCAAGTACTTTAATTATTGCAACACTTATATTTTGTTTGTTTGAATTTAAACACAAAGCAGTAAAATGGGTATTCCTTGCTTTGCCCATCATGAGTATTGAAACCCATATTCTAGCATTATGAAGAAGGTGCCATACTTTAGTAACATGTATAACGACATATAATAAACTCCTCCTTTGAATTTTAGCAAAATAATAACACAGAACTTTGTGCACTGCTGTATAAAAGAATTTGAAGAAGATGACAGAATTCATTGTGTGAAATTCATAAAATAATCAGCTTAATGTCATGTATTCATTTAAATGAAAAGTTTTTCAAAAATTAATGAACTTACAACACGAATTTTAAAAAAATGTCACATTTTGGTTTAAAAAATAAGTAAGTGATTGACAAAGTGATATAGTTAAGGTAACATAATACCTACTAATTAATTATAAATTAGTACTATATTTTAAAAATTGTTTTATTTCGAATATTTTATTATTAAGTACAAATTTAACTTTAAATTGCAATATTGGCCCGGCATGGCCAGGTGGATTTAGGTGTCGACTCGTAATTTGATGGTCACGGGTTCGAATCTCCGTTGCACCGAACATACTCGCCCTTTCAGCAGCAAAGACGTTATAATGCAACGTTCAATCCCATTATTCGTTGGTAAAAGAGTAGCCCAAGAGTTGGCGGTGGGTGGTGATGTCTAGCTGCCTTCCCTCTAGTCTTACACTGCTAAATTAGAGACGGCTAGCGTAGATAGCCCTGAAGTAGCTTTGCGAGAAATTCAAAACAAACAAACTTAAAACTTTGTGGAATTTAGTAGTGTAAGACTGGAGGGAAGGTAGCTAGTCACCACCACCCACTACCAACTGTTGAGCTACTCTTTTACCAACGAATAATGGGATTGAACGTTGCATTATAACGTTCACACGGCTGAAAGGACGGGCATGTTTGGTGCGACGGGGATTCGAACTTGCGACCCTGGGATTACGAGTGGAATGACAAAGTTTTAAGCATTCATACTTTGGACTCAGACTTCGGTCCAACTCCAGTACAAAACATGAAACCTAAATTCAAATATTAATAAGTGTAATTACCCTATTAAATTACCATACTTTTGTTTAAGTTTATACGAATAAAAGCTGATGAAATATAAATTATTTTTTAAACTTACCTGTGACCAATATTTTTAAAATTGGTATATTTTTTATAAGGATCTTCCATTGAAACTAGAGTTTTAAACTTTTGCAGATATTCTTCATGTGTCATATATATCTTGATCAAGGGATTGTTACTGTTTCTGATATCTTTTCTTTGAAGTCCAAGAGATGAGCAATTATTTACTACTCCCTCTTTTTCAACAAGTTTTACACACTGGTAAAGAAATATAATAATTAATATTACAACTGTGAAGTAATAATTCTAACTAAATGATATACGTGTATTTAGAAAGTAACTGAATATTCAATGCTCTGACACCAGTGATGTAAACAAAGAGCAGCTTTTGAATTACGTAATCACAAGACTGTGAAAAATAAACAAAATCCCGTATAGAATGCTCTAAATTGTACCATTAAAGTTATGGACCACCTAGAGGTTATACAATTTAACTTGAAATATAATTCATTATAAAATATGTCATTTGTATTGCACAGGTGTAAAAGATAAAGCAAATATTAACAATACTGATATCAAAAGAAAACAGACTGGATATTTCTTACGGTATTTTTAATTAAACGACTCCTGACGAAATAGATGAAAGTTTTTGAATTTGTATCATCAGAAGTTCGATCACTCTTAGTGGACACAACGTGTTTCTCAATTTGGCCTTCCTATAAAAAAATACTCATGTTTAAATGAAAGTTGTTATCTTCCATAAACAATTTTTTACACATTTTTAAATGTAGAAACTACTGTAAAACACTACCCGTAAGTCTCAGAGTTATTTTAATCTTCTTATAAGGTACTTTCCTCCTCTCACAAAATTAGCTTTTCCTGTTTTGTTCTGCTTTCCATACACGACTTTTTATAACGCATTTCACAAGCCTTTTGCACCCACCTATTGGAGTCAGGGCCGTCGAAAGCCATTACGGGCCCCAGGACACCAAGCCCCTTCCATAAACAGCTGACAAAACATAAAATATAGGGTGTCCTCCTGGACCTCCAGACACCCGGACCCAGAGGCACTGGCCTCCTGACACCTCTCTCGTCGGACCTGATTGAATCAAAGATTTCAACAAATCTCACACGCAAATCATCATGCGCCAGCTTTCCACCAATTTACTCGTGTTTTGATATTTCACATGTTTGTCCGATCTCAAGTCCGAATTCCGAAGTTAATGTTACCTACCACTTCGGATCTTTCCCATTCATGTGATGTCATACTTCAAGCCATTGGTGAGCGACCAAGCAAGCTATTTATTCGCATTCATTTACAGGAAGATTGAGCATTATATGGGGCAACATTTGTCTGAAAGGGATTTTGATCATTTCTCCTTCCCCCAACCGAGTTTGCCATGCCTTCTCACACACTTCCCGAGGATACTGATCAACTTTCATTTGTTTTGTTTTTCAAATTTATTTCTCATGAGATGTTTTGTTTCTTCATTCTACTTCTTATACATTCTACAGTCTTTCCCTTCCACATAGTTTTGCCTCCCTACCTCGTTTAATTTTCCCCCATCCTTTGATATTTAGGTTTGTGTTGAGCACTTCACCTCTTAGTTGGGTGGTAGCATCAGTATGCCTCGTCCCTTCGTGTTATGGATCATTTCCTTCTCTCTCTCTCTCTCAACATTGGATAGACTGTTCGTGTCTGGACCAAAAAAAATGGTTGGGTTTACTTCTGCCTGTTCGGGTGTGGGAGTGGCAGATCACGAATCTCCCATTCTTCTATCAGGTATTCACTGTTTGTCATACTGTGATGACTCTGTTGCAGTACCTCTCCTCGGTCCATCTCTTGTCTGAGATTTTTCATAGGAACATGAAGGAGTTTTCTGGGAAAGTCGTCTCACTCCTTATTTCCACATTGGCAATAACACTATGCAACACAAATTTTGTTCGTGAAAAGTATGTGTTATTTTTTAATTGCTTGTGTTGTAAAAGTACAAGAAATGGCCATTATTCCCTCCAAACTTTGCTTTTGTCACATGGATAATGAAATTTATTAATTAACTTATTTTCTCTGTAAAAACGGGCAAATTTGTAAATTTTCGTTTGCATAAGATCTGAATAAAACAACATATGAATCGAGATTTACATGTATTTATACTAAAGTTATTCAAAAATGAACAAAAATGTTTAAAGGTGAGAAATTTTTTCGAGATTTGCGACTGTAATGTAAATCACTTTCACGTATCTGGCGGAGTGGGTACAGGGAACTCAGGTCACAAAAGCAGAGTTTGAAGAGAAAAATTTGTCTTTTCCATTTATTTTAGGCACAAGCAAGTGGAAAATAATACTTCCTGCCCAGGAAGAAAAAAAAAGAAAAATTTTGTTACATATTGTAATCTACCGTTTTTCACCTGGTGACCCATTAGTCTGAGTCAGAGCCGAGCATGGCACCGATTCCTTTTATCCTCCTCAAGATCCCATTCTGTGCCAGCATCTTACAATGACCTTTTTACACCAGATGTTATCGAATCTTTCTCGGCATGTATTTGAGGCGTTTCCTCCTGCTAGTTTGTGGCCCCAAAAATGACCAAGCAAGGAGTGTCATGAACTTTTCCAGTGTCAATAAACATGTTCATGCTTCATCATGGAATCCGAACTTATATTTTAGTGAGATCTTTTTCTTCAGCTTTGGATGACTAAGCTGGGCATCTCCAATGCGTATTTTTTACAATCCTGTATCAGAGTATTAGCATCCATATCTTTAGTATTCTATTGTTGGATAACATACAGTTTCATGCTCTACCCTTGGGGTTAGCTCTAGCACCATTGCATGTTAGAAGCCCTCTCTCTGTATCTTATTCTTTGGAATTGTGTTTTAACTTATTTCTGGGCAGCTGGTGTTTTTGCACTCATTCCAAACAGAAGTTGGCTAATCATACTCATTAGCTGTTTCTCGAAGATGCTTAATCAAATTGCTTTAGGAAGTGATGTCTTCATTAACTCCTCTGACACACCTTGTGTGGAGCTCATATGTGGTCCCTTCAATGGGTTCTTCACGAGAAATGAAACCATGTTCAGAATGTCAGATTCTTCCATCCCCCTTCTAAAGTTATGCACAAGCCTTATTGCGGTTGGGCAAAGTTCATGTCTCGGAAAACATCCCACTTCCTCCTATACGGCCAAATTTGCATGTCTTCGTTGATGTATTATCTTCAGAACTGTGCTGCAAAAGTTATTGGCCTCTTCATATCATTGTCCTTGAACTCCTTGTTGTTTCAGATCTGAAAGATCAGTGGATAGTATACGTATGCCCCTTTAAATCTTGCTCTCTGATGGCCAGAAAATTGCAGATACCCTAGGTGAAAGTCTTCTTTCACTTTTCATTTTTCAGGCTTTCGTCTGAATTTTCTGTACGACTCCAAACTTGGACGAATAGCTACCAAAACTACGCGGAACATCAACCAGGCATTCGGCCATCGATCGGTTACAGAACTACTGTTCAACATTGGTTCCAAAGGTTTCAACATGGAGATAAAAGACCACGAAGGTCTTGAAAGGAAGCCATCCTTAGATGAAAACTCATTAAGGGAAGCAGTTGAGACAGACCCTCGCATAATAGTACGTGAACTTGCAGAAATGCTTAGGCACAAGCAGATCGATCATTGCCAATCACCTGAGTGCGATTGGAAAGACGAAAAGTTAGATAAGTGAGTTCCGCATGAGCTGACTGAAGATCAACAAAATCGGCCTTTTGAGACCTGTCAAGGATGACACTAAAAAAAAATTGAAAGGATTTGGAATCGAGGTTCTGTCTTATCCACTTTATTTTCCAGATCTTTTCCCCACAGCTTTTCATTTTTTAACAATAAACGCTTTCAAAACTATACAGTTGCAGAAGAAGCTTTTAAGGAGTTCATTGACCATAGAAAGTCTGATTTCAACAGCAGGGGCATAAACAGCATCGTTACACGCTGACATGTCTTTTGCAGCAAATGGCGCTTACTTTGATTAAAGCATGTTTTACAACATTGGTTTACACTTTTCCAAACTAAGTTCAAAAATGACATTTATACGGTGTATATGAGGTACGTAATGGATGATCAGTTGCTGTTGGTTTCATGATCTTATTTCTTAGTCAACACAAAACGTTTCATATCTTCAGATTTAAATTTTATGACCACACTGTTTCTGTTATTGAAAAACTAAAGTAGCTTGGAACAAGAGTTTCATCCATAGTAAGTGGTCGTCCATGGTGAGTCTAAGTGTTTCACCAGTTGTATGTAAAAAAATTTAGAAATATGTATGAAATTACTTTTGTTTTACTTAAGTAATCCATAAAAAGTGTAGCTTTTTGTCAATATTTCCTTTAAGTATTCGTATATCTAAATAAAATAATTGTTTATAAAATGCCATTTAAAAATTTTATACTAGTCTTCCCACAGCAGTGAATTACTTTTTGAAATAAATTATTCCTGTGATTCATTTTGTTCTAAAAATTATTTTAATATTATTCCCTCTTCCCCGGATGACAGTAGTTTATAAAATTACAATGATTAGTTTTAAGATTTTTAAGTAATATTTCTTATTAGTTTACTTTTTCTTTCTTTTTCGTATACTGTTCTGTTAGTTTGTGTCCATCCACGCTCTGTCATCCACTTTATGTTATAGAATAATAGAATAAATGTTTGTTTTAGTGTTTAATAACGAGTTTTTTTTTTATTTGTTTGAGACAACATTCGAGATTGTTGAATGAGCAGTAAGTTTTTACTTCTTTTCTTTCACGATTGGTAAATACGTCTTGAAAACATGGCTTCTTCAGTGTCGATTGTTTGTTAAAAAAACTTCATTGTAAGATTATGAACACAAGTTATTCATTAATCTGAGAATCACGTATTTATTCACAGAGATGTGTACTAACGTCGAATTATGAACTTGGGAAAAGTAACGATTGTTTGTTTGTTTTTTGGAATTTCGCACAAAGCTACTCGAGGTCTATCTGTGCTAGCCGTCCCTAATTTAGCAGTGTAAGACTAGAGGGAAGGCAGCTAGTCATCACCACCCACCGCCAACTCTTGAGCTACTCTTTTACCAACGAATAGTGGGATTGACCGTCACATTATACACCCCCACGGCTAGGAGGGCGAGGATGTTTAGCGCGACGCGGGCGCGAACCCGCGACCCTCGGATTACGAGTGCACCCCTTAACGAAAGATGGTCTAGTCAGATGAACAGAGCATGAAATTAAAACAATTTTGGATCCTCACTGTGTCGCTACAGTCACCACATTCAGTCATGATCTAACTTATAACTATGCCTATAAGTAGTAGTCATGCAGTGTAGTTCCCATAAGTTATCTAGCATACGAGTACGACGATTTCCCAGCACCCATTTCAGCAGTCAAAATCACACACATATCCGTAGGTAATTCACCCTGTGATTTTACAAGTATGTCTTTGAGGGGAATACTATGAATATCTAATTTGGTTTTCCATCTGCTTGAGGTATGAAACGACTGTTAAACAGATATGTCATAGAAAAAAAAACTTGTATATGTCTAACTTATGTCTTTTTTCTTTACAAAGAGATTATCCTTGACTATACCGTATACTGTTTCTTAGAGCACGTGACAGATGTTTTAACTGGCCATTCTTATCCTTTACAAAAAGCAAGACTTTGCTTCCCACGCTTGTGGAAGTCTGTTTTTGAGTGATCCCAGGACCCCAAGTTCATCCACATTCCTTTGTTTTCCAATGCTGTTGAGTTGACTGAATATTTCCGTCTTAGAATTTTTAAGTTTCCATTCTGAGTTTATAAATATTTTGCATTGAAAAGGAAATTTCTTTGACCAGAGTTTTTCCTGCTTCTTTACAAAGGTACAATCGAGACAGGATTATAAAAATAATTGTGTAGTTTCTTGTTGATAAACTCAGTAATTTTACTTTTTGGAGCTGAAAAATTAACTTAAGAAAAAAGAAATCAATGAACTTTTAGTTTACCAAT
>VWRL01001706.1:0-24874 GCA_011833715.1 Carcinoscorpius rotundicauda | reverse complement strand
AGTCATTGACGATTTTAAAAGCTAGAACGCTATAAAGCTATAAAAATTATTTAGCTAGTATGCTAAATATCCCGACTGATCACAAGTCAAAATTACCTCTTGCATCGTTTTACGATATACTAAACATGGCAGGTTTCCAGTCCGGGTAAGATTTCCAGAAAGGATTTCCGAGTCATAACAGCGAGGGCCGAAACAGCACATTAGTCTCTATGCTGCTTTTTTTTTATCTTCTTGTTCATTTAATATCAGCTTCTACAAAATGAACGGGAATTAGCACGCAATGAACGGAAATAGCACCCAGTCGCTCATTTTGAAGCTAACAAGCCATAGGGATTTATAAAAGTCTGTAGATAGGACATTTCAATGTAGAATTTGAACATTTTTGTATTCCAGACTGTCTACAATGCTTTACAGTCACAAAAGTATGAGAAATTTATGTTGAAATATATATAAACTCAGAGGCGAATTTAAGCACTATGGCTCGTACTCATACGTAAATATAGACTAAATTTCTACAGAATTAGGTTCGTTATGATACCCACTGGGCGTTATTCGACAATCAGGCTAGCTATTAACTGTGTTAGTTTACTTCATGCACGCAATTTGCTTCATAATTGCTATAATTGCAATTGCAATATATAATCGCCCGCAACCACAGTAAATAATCCACATCAGAAACATGAAAACCCACAAAAGAAGAATAAGTGATTTTGCAAATTAGTTTCCAATCTCCAGGAGGAACAATATCCCCCAAATAGAATGGAGCAGGAACATGAGTAGCAAGTGAAAACTGTAAATAACCCACCAACTGCTTCAGGAATAACCCATGAAAATAAACCCGGTTATCTGATGGTCCAGAAAATACAGGTCAATTACACGTATGGTCGATGGTAGAGGAGCCGACTGGTTGGACAAAAACGTCAACCAGTCCACAGGCAACGCCTCCTAAAGCATAGTAAAATGTGAAACAATTTTACGGACATTGGCTAACGTGTCAGCGCCCGTACACATTTCAATGACCGCCTTCACCGGAAAAAACCTGGGAGCACCTCGTACAACAAATGTCAGACCTGAACCAAGCCTGCGTTAATAAATTCAGGAAAATAAAATGTTCGATTCCGAACATCGACAATAGCAGGATTGAAAAACAAAGGTTCATCAAAAACGTGTGGGAAAAGAGGAGCTGGGACCAGCCCTTTATCCCTAAGAAGAACCTTCCATGCATGAAACATTTCCTGAATATACAAAGGCAACAATTTCACAAAATGTGGCAAAATCCGGCACTAAAGAACCCGAAAACCCAAAGCGAGATTGCCATAACAAGAAAAAAATCCAGAAAGAAGTTGTCGCAAAGTGGAAGGACAAGAATAATCCAAACAATGCTGCAACAATTTCAAACGAAAAGCAAGTTTACGGACATTAACATCAACCAAATTGAGACCTCCACAATCATAACGTCGGATCAAAATGCTGTATGCCAATTTATGGATACCACCCCGCCAAATAAAATCCAGTATATATTTGCGAAACCAAGCCTCAAACTGTGTTGGCAACGGGAGAATTTGCAATGGGTACCACAACACAGATGCCACCAAGGAATTTACCCTTAAGCAACAAAGAACGAAATCGCCACGACATCAAGATACGAGGTACTCTGAGCAAAACACCCTGCCACGTATCTTGCAGCATAACATCGAAATGGGAGTGGAAGACTATGCCCAAAATCCCAACAGGATCCTGGGAAATTCTCAACTCTCCCAGGAGAAGGTTTGCAGAAGAGGCCAAACTCCCAACCCACAAACCCTGACTCTTGGTCCAATTGATCCTCCCCCCAGTAGCTCTACCAAACGTTTGGCATATGTCCAAAACGTGCGGCAAAGAAATGGCGTCTCGTAAGGTCAAAGTGGGATCATCAGCATGCTGATAAATAAGGGATGGCGTGTTGAGGAACACATCACTCCCAATACCAGTAATATGAACATTTTGAGCTAACATATTGCGCAATGGTTCGACACTAAGAACGTAAAGTAAAGCAGACATTGAACAGCCTTGTTGAATACCCCTAGTTACAGCAAAACTATCAGTAAAAATCCATTAAACTCAACACAGTTAGATATGGAAGTGTAGCAGAGACAAACCTATTGAACAAAAGTAGAGCCAAACCCCATACGCACAAGAAATTGAAATAAATAATCATGGGCAACCCGATCAAAGGCTTACATCTGATCGAGCTTCAGAGAGATCCCACCCTGGCCGGTACGTACTAAAGATTGCAACAGTAAAACAAGAGTTAACGGGGTATCAACAACATCCCGTCCAGGTTTACACCCGGATTGGTCAACTGAAACAAAACGAGATATCACGGTCGAAAGGCGTCGAGCCAGCACTTAGGCCAATAGCTTATAGTCCATACAAAGCAACGTCAAAGGCCGGATGTTAGTCGCCAACCGTCGATTCCCTCCTTTCGGGATAGGAACAATTACCCCGGAACACATAGAATGGAGAAACTGTGGAAAGTGGAAAAGGTCAGACAAGACAGACACAAAATCATCAACAAAAAGAGGTAGAAAACATTTGTAAAATTCCGACGTAAAACCATGCAGACCAGGAGATTTGCCAATCGGTAAACTTTCAAGAAGAGCACCGAGAACTTCCGAAACCGTGAATGGAGCATCACACATATGAGCTTGTTCATGGGTGAGAGTTTTATTAATAAAGGTGAGAACGATATCCTTAGTGTACAGTGCGGAATAATACTGATGAAGAACAGCAGTGATATCATCTACATCGGACACCTCCACACCCCCATCAGTGAGCATGGATCGAAACTCAATTCTGCTCTGACGGACCTTTCTCATACCAAGAAAGTAAGAAGTAGACCTCTCACTCTCCTCAAACCAACGAATATGAGAACGAATCATCGCCCCTTCTATCGTATCGTGATCCAAAGTCTCCAATTCAACTTCAAGTTCATATAATTTTTCCTCAGACCTACCAGGGTAACGTGACAGTTTTTGAAGCTCACGAGTAATGGATGACACAGGCTGACATTTGCGATATCGGGATGCTCGCGCTCGAAGAAGCGAATATCGCTGGGTAAGGGCACGGATCGCGCATTTCAATGTTTCAAACCAAGAAATTTTATTAGTCCCATACACTGACCAACTACGACTTCTTGCGATTAACAGCTTAATGGCTTTCACATTTTCGGTGTCTCTCAACAGCTGATTATTAAAGTGCCAGAGAATAGGACCTCTGACAATAGGCCCCAGAGTAAGTTCGAAGCTTTTTAAAGCATGATCAGTAGCAGGAAACCACAAAGTATTTAAACGTTGGATAGCCCCTGCAAGGTAGCTGAAAGCAAAACCTTATCAAAACGAGACGACATCATCTCCCTATCAACAAGCCCCCCGCTAGTACAGCGGTATGTCTCCGAATTTACAACACTAAAATCAGTGGTTCGATTCCCCTCGGTGGGCTGAGCAGATAGCCCTTTGTGGCTTTGCTATACGAAAACCACCACCACTATTAACAAAGCGCTTCCACGTGAAACCAGTGGACGTCGGCGGTAGAGAGAAATGCGCATCAAATAAATCAACTTAGTAAGGAGCTGAAACAAAAGCTGAACGAGGAGCATCCACGGGAGAAACGAACAGGAAGTCGATCTCGTGCCACTTCCACCACACAATAAAATCCCCAACAACAAGCAATCATCTAAAGTATTCGCCAAGGTTTGGAAAAAATCCCGTCGCTCGTAAATATCGGCGAGCAGAGCATATACAGAGGATAACAGGAAAGACAAAGTCTCGAAAGTTAATTTTAAAGTCAGAACCCGAGCACACCTCATCAGAAGAAACGAATGTAACATTATCCCGCAAAAAACCGCTTGCAACAAGATGGCAATCCCTTGTCGTCCAGTTGGAGAATTGTTAGCAAAAGCAAAAACCTGGCCAAAATTTCAATATTACATCATGAAATCATTAGTTAAAAATGGTTTCCTGTAAACAAACAACACCAAAATGAGTAACAAAGTAATCCAGATAATAAAGCCAGCTTACTAACATACGCAACCAATTACAATTCAATACTCCCACCCTGAGTAAATATACCATGCAAAGACGAAAAAAAAGGTACGAGAGTTAAATTACTGACGCAAACACAAAGTAACAAGAACAAAGCAAATATGCACAAAGTACAATAAACAATAAGAGTCATTCTTACACTAAACTGAAACAAACTGGCACAAAAAACTCGTTTATGGCTGAGACACCGCCTTCTTTCGCCTTTGCCCGAGATATCCGTAGTATTGGCACGTCCGACACCCGTTTTCGTCCACTGCCTTTCTTTGAGGTGTCGCCAGTATTCATCGCCACGACACTAGCACACTTCCAACGACGAGGAAGAGGCACCTCCACATAGCCGGCGGTACTCTCACCACTAACCGTAAGTGGCTATCAAAATTACGTCCTCCAGCTGGAGGATGACTACTAGCCCGTTCCGTGGCCCCATCAGAAACCGTCGGTCGCCTAGAAGAAACATCCTCCACCACCTAATGGGTAGCTGCAGCCTCCCCTGAAAGGGGAACCTCCAAATCAACGCGTGAACAAACAGATATTCTGTCAGCGTCATCAGGCACTGCACGAGAAGGAGCAGCCGTGACCACCTCAGCGTCGTCACTAGAGGTAGGCCGAGGAACAACAAGCTTGGAACAACGTTGCCGGACGTGTCCTTGCACATGACAGTGACGGCAAATAAACTGGGGACAATCGCGATATAAATGATCCGCTCCCAAACATAAATTACACACTTTAGACTGGCGATCATGCTTCACCTTTAACATAACTGCCTTGCCCAAAGGATCGAAAACTTTCACTACATAAGAGATACATTTCTCGCTAAAAGACACACAAATATCGCGTATACCTAAATATATGTCCTGTTCTCGCTTCCACACAATAGGGCTTTTCACTTCACAAGCAAAATCCTTAAGTTTATTTAGTATAACGTCATCGTCTACATGTTTCAGTACATCCATAAAAAGACACAGTAAAAGTGCGTTTAGTTACACCATTAGCAGAATAATGTACACCATTTACAACAAGACCAGCATCGACAGCCAGGTCCACATCATCAGGGACAACAAATGTTACCTCATAACCTCCCGGGGGAGGAACAACAGCTGTAACCGAAGCAGCACCAAACGTAGATATAACTGCATAGATCAAGTCCCCATGGCTTGAATTTGAAGTTTCCCCGAACACCGTGCGACGCATTACTTCCATAACTTTTTCAGTAGCTGAAGACATATTCCAACAAATTGCTAAAAGCACAAAACCCAGAAAAAAAAATAACTATACCCTCACTAGGCTTAGCTACTAAACTCACACTAAGTCAATCAGGAGCCAGAAAACACAAGTCTGCACTCGATGACGAGAACCGGTGCTTTCAACGTGGTATAAACGATGATAATACTGTGTTGTTGTTGTGTTAATTAACTTTGCTTTTAGTTCGTGATTTTAGTGAAGTTTGATAATTATAATTATATAGCCCACAACAACAACTTAATGTACTGTGATGGTTCACCTGGTATCGTATCATGATTACTAACAACAACATAATACACTGTGATGGTTCACCTAGTGTCGTATCATGATTACTAACAACAACATAATACACTGTGATGGTTCACCTGGTGTCGTATCATGATTACTAAAATGTTTATGGCATTTCTAAGATTTCTTAGGTATCTTTGGAATGTTTCCTCACGTTGGGTGACAGACAGTTAAGGGTCATTAATAATGTGGTAGAGTTTACAAGAATAAGCAATATTTTGATCAAGTAGTCATTTAGATAAAATAATTTTAGGTAGGACTAATTTATACTATTTATGTTATAATTATGTAGGTTAACAATCTGGTCACTGGGATGAAAACTAGATTGAATGCTGTTAGCAGTCAATTGAGCTTCAAATTTTGGACATGTTCACATCGAGCCAATTTATCTTCGTTCCATTGGTTCCACTTGTTTAGTACATCGGTGTAACCAACACTATTAACAACGCATTTTAATGTTAGTAGAGTGCACATTGAACTGTTTCAGTAAATCGTATTTTCTGTTATGTTTGTTCGAATTCTTAATCCAATGTTTGCTCCACCTAATCATGCTCTCCCTTATGACACGTGACTGGGCTGGTATACTGTTGTTGTCAATATCAATATTTCCTTGTAAAACAGTGGTTGGTGAAGTGGTGATTACTAGGTATCTTTTTCTATTTTCTTTCACTGCTAAATTACTGACGGCTATAGCAGATAGCCCTCGTGTAGCACATAGCCAAATTCAAATAAACCAAGTCTCTTCAGACAAATCTGATGAATCTAACGAATATTTCAGAGTGTGGTTTCGTTACTGAAATGGAGAAACATTAGAACGATCTATTGAAGTTTGCATACTGAAAGAAATTTCAAAGTTTGACTTTTTTAATATTAATGCCCCCATTTTTCAGAGTCACAGCATACTGGTGTTCGGTTTTTGAATAAAACAAACTTTATCGTCTTCACCTCGTTAGCTTATCATAGGAACGAAATGACAAGTTAACCCAAATACCTACCCAAAAACATACACACTCGTGAAATATATACAAAGCCATGAATAAAGATAAATTCGGATGTTATTAGTAGTGAAAATCGCATGCGTATAATTGTGTATTAAAATCTAATCTGGAACCATAACATAACTTGTGAGTTATAAAAAAACAATTATCTATCACCGTATTGTTCTGTATTTTTGTTTTTAATATATCTGTCTAACCGGTTTTTTTTTATCCTACCCCCCGATTTGGGAGTACCTTTCAGATGTTGGATGCACAACCCACGTATCAAATTTTAAAACTTTAAATAAAATCATAATGCTAACGTATACTAAGCAGTTTTACTTAGAAATATTTTAGACTCTTTGTTTTGTAACATTCATTCAGTGCATGTCACAATAAGAATTAAAATCAATCTAGACTTTCATGTTTGTTAACATATAAATTGACGAGTTTCTCCAGTAAACAATTAACTATATGTTTTTTATCACCTAATCCCAAATCCTGTGATTGTATTTGTTAAACTATTTTCATTTCTTCACATACTAATTACTCATGTCTCGTTTTTGTACAATTTTCTTTGTGGTTTATTAACAACAATCTTTTTATTTTACTCTCGTATGATATTACAGAATGAATCTTTACAATAACCAATGAAGGCCGGCTTTGATAGTAGCTGCAGACAATATTTGAATGTGATTAGATGTACTACTTCTTTTATATATATTCTGAACAGTGGTGTCTGTCCATCAGTTCATCTCTGTCTCCTGTTTATGGTGGCCTTTTCTCCCGCTGAGTTTGAAAAAGCGGATAAAGTCAAAGGTTAAAATTAACTAGTTAAATAACACTATAACAGGTATGAATAATGTTGACAGCAAACAGTACATTCTACACTAACTTGTTATGAATTAATAACACTATTACCAGAACACTACAAATATGAGTTTTCAGTAATCAGAAGTCCCACTAGAGAACTCTAAACATGAGTTATAAGTAACCAGAATTTTCACTAGAACTCTTCAAACATGAATTACCAGTAACAAGAAGTCTCACCAGAACACTAAACACATGCATTTTCAGCAATGAGAAGTCTCAGCAGCATACTAAACATAAGTTTCAGTGAAATTGAAGACCAAGAGTGTTGAAAGAATCAGTAAAAGTGAAGACCAACAATGTGAAAACAGTCACTAAAACTGAAGAACAAAAGTATTGTAACAGAAGTGAAAGTGAAGATCAACAGTGTGAAAATAGTAAATTAAAGTGAATACCAATAGTGTTGAAAGAGAGATTGAAACAGAAGACCAATAGTGTTGACACAAACAGACAAACATAACACCAATAGTGTTGCATCAAACAGTGAAATTGAACAACAGTTAGAAAACAGTAAGTAA
This sequence comes from Carcinoscorpius rotundicauda, assembly GCA_011833715.1. Classification (NCBI taxonomy): domain Eukaryota; kingdom Metazoa; phylum Arthropoda; class Merostomata; order Xiphosura; family Limulidae; genus Carcinoscorpius; species Carcinoscorpius rotundicauda. The sequence goes on along the minus strand of VWRL01001706.1, from coordinate 16,897 downwards.
AAAGTGAGCATCATCAATTTTGAAATACTCAGTGGATTGAAGACCAATATTGTTGAAAGTAAAGACCAATAGCGTTGAAATAGAAGTAAAAGTGAAAAACAACAGTATGAAAACATTCAGTGAAATTGAAAACCAACACTGCTGAAACAGACCGTGAAATTGATGACGTACTCTAATGAGACAGTCATTGAAAGTAAAGACAAGTTGTGTTAAACGAGACAAGAAGTGAAGACACACGCTGTTGAAATAGACAGTCAAATTGAAGGCAAACACTTTTCAAAAACAGATACTGAAACTGAAAAACAACACAGTTGAAACTAGCAGTGAAATTGAAGATCTCTACTGTCAAAACATTCAGTGAAAGTGAAGACCAACACTGTTGAAAGAAACCGTGAAATTGAAGACCAACACTACTGAAACAGCCATAGAAAGTGAATACCAATACTGTTGAAACACAGTGAAATGGAACACCAATACTGTTCAAATCGTCAGTGAAACCGAAAACAATTAGTGTTGATAATGCCAGTGAAAGTGAAGACCAGCACTGTTGACACAAAAGGTGAAATGTAAGAACAATACGATTGAAACAGTCATTGAAAGGGAAAACCAGTAGTGTTAAAATGCAGAGTAAGTGAAGACAGTCAAATTTAAGACCAACGCCGTTCAAACAGACAGTTAAACTGAAAACAAACATCATTGGAACAATAATTGAAATAGGGACCACTAGTGTTAAAATAAAGAGTGAAAATGAAGATCAGCACTGTTGAAACAGACCGAAAATGAAGAATATACTGTTGAACCAGAGAGTGAAATTGAAAACACTTATTGTTGAAACAGACAGTGAAAACAGAAGAACAAGTGTTGAAACAGTCATTGAAACTGATGACCAATTGAGTTAAAACAGAAAGTGAATTTAAAGACCAACAGTACTGAGACACTCAGTGAAAGTGTAGATCAACAATGTGAAAACAGTTAGTGGAAATTAATAGGAACAGTGTGAAAATAGAATTGACGTGAGTACTATTAGTGTGAAAACAGACAGTGACACTGAACAACAGTAGTGTTGAAACAGACAGTGAAATGGAAGAAGACAATGAAACACACAGTTAAAGTGAAGACCAACAGTTTTAAAACAATCATTGAAACTAAATATCAATACTGTCCAACATGGAGAGAAACTGAAGACCAATAATGTTGAAACAGACATTGAAGTTGAAGACCAACAATTGTGAAACAGTCAGTGAAAGTGAAGACCAACAGTGTGAAAACTGTCAGTAGAATCAAGACCATTAGTGTTGAAATGTAAATGAAAGTGAAGACCAGCGGTGTGACAAAAACAGTGAAACTGAAAACAAATAGTATTCAAAGACAGAGTGAAATTGAAGACCAACAGTGTTGGAACAGTCAGTGACAGTGAAGACCATTAGTGCAGATAAAGTTAGTGGAATTGAAGACCAATAATTTTGAAACAGACATTAAAAAGTGCAGTCCAACAGTGTGAAAACAGTCAGTGAAACTGAACACCAATAGTGTTGAAACAGTAGTGAAAGTGAAGACAAAAGTGTGCAGACAGACAGTAAATCTAAAAAAGAGTAGTATTAAAAACACAATGAAATTAAACACCAACAGTGTTGGAAAAGTCCGTGAAAAGGAAGACCAATATAGTTTAAACAGACAGTAAAAGCGAAGACATACAGTGTGAAAACAGTCAGTCAAACTTAACGTCAATAGTGTTGAAACATACAGTCATATTCAAGACCAACAGTATTGAACAGTTAGTGAAAGTGAAGACCAACAGTGTGAAAACAGTCAATGAATTTCAAGACCAGTAGTGTTAAAAAACAAGTGACAGTGAAGACTAACAGAGTAAAAATAGACAGTGAAACTGAAGACCAGCAGTGTTTAAACAGAAAGTGATACTGAAAACCTAGTGTTGGAAGATATAGTGAAAGTGAAGACAAACAATGTGAAAACACTCAGTGGAAATTGAGACCAATAGTGTCGAAACAGAAATGAAAGTCTAGACCAATAGTGTGAAGACGGACAGTGAAATGGAACACCAAATGTTAAAAGTGACATCAAAATTGAAGACCAACAGTGTTTACACAGCCAGTGAAACTGAACACCAACAGTGTTAAAGAGTGAGTGAAACTAAAAACCAACAATGTTGAAAAAGAAATGAAAGTCAAGACCAACAATGTACAAACAGACAGTAAAACTACAGACCAGCACTATTGAACAGACAGTAAAGTTGATGAAGAACAGTGTTGAAACAGTCAATGAGAGTGAACACAAATAGTGTTGAAACAGACAATAAACTTCAAGGCTAACAGTGTTGAAACAGTTCAATAGTCTTGAAATGGAAGTTAAAGTGAAAACCAAGACTGTGAAAACAGACAGTGAAACTGTAGACCAATAGTGTTGAAACACCGTGAAATTAAAGACCAGTAGTGTTAAAATACTGAGTGAAAGTGAAGACCAATATTGTTGAAATAAGGAATGAAATTTAAGTCCATTAGTGTAAAAAAGTCAGCTAAATTGAATACCAACAGTGAAACTGAAAACTAGTGGTGTTGAAATAGACAGTAAAAGGTGTGACCGACTGTGTTAAAACAGTCAATGAAAGTGAAGAACAACAGTGTTGAAATAGTCAGTAAAAGTGAAGACCAATATTTTTTAAACATACTGTAAACTTGAAGAACGGAATTTTGGAAACAGTCAGTGGAAGTTAACATCAGAGGTGTTGAAATGAAAGTTAAAGTGAAAGCCAAGATTGTGAAAGCAGACAGCAAAACTGTTGACAAATAGTTTTGAAACAGACAGTGAAACAGAACACCAATACTGTTAAAACAGTCGGAGAAATTGAAGGAACCCACAGGAAAGTTAAAGACCAAAACTGTTCAAAAACAGATACTGAAACTGAAAACCACCAATGCTGAAACTGACTGTGAAATTGAAAATCTCCATTGTTCAAACAGACCGTGAAATTGAAGGCAAACACTTCTTAAACAATCATTGAAAGTGAAGACCAACACTGAAATTGAAGACCGTATTGAAACACATAGTGAAACAAAAGAGCAATAGTGTTGAAAGATACAGTGAACTTAAAGACCAACAGTGTTAAAACACAATGAAACTGAATACCAAGTGTTAAAACCGACATTGAAATTGAAGACCAATAGTTTTGAGACAGCTAATGAAACAGAAAACCAACAATATTAAAACAAAAGTAAGAGTGAAGATCAACAGTGTTCAAACAGACAGTAAAACTGAAGACCAGTACTATTAAAACAGACAGTGAACTTGAAGACTAACAGTGTTGAAACAGTCGGTGAAAGTGCAGTCAAATAGTGTTCAACCAGTCAGTAAAGGTGAAGACCAACATTATTCAAACAGTCAGTGAAAGTAAAAACCAATAGTAGTGAAACAGACTGTAAACATGAAAGCCAACATTTAGAAAACAGTCAGTGGAAATTAACATCAATGGTGTTGAAATGAAAGTTAAAGTGAAAGCCAAGATTGTGAAAGCAGACAGTGAAACGGAACACCAATACTGTTAAAACAGTCAGTGAATTTGAAAAAACACACAGTCAAGTTAAAAATCAACACTGTTCAAATACAGACATTGAAAGTGAAAACCAGCAATGCTGAAATTGATTGTGAAATTGAAGACCGACACTACTGAAACAATCATTGAAGGTGAAGACCAACACTGTTGAAACCCAGTGAGATTGAATACCAACCCTGTGTAAACCGTCAGTGGAACCGAAGACCAATAGTGTTGATAAAGTTAGTAAAATTTAAGATGAACACTGTTGAAACATGCAGTGCAACTGAAGACCAACACTGTCGACACATACCGTGAAATTGAACACCAGTAGTGTTAAATAATAGTTAAAGTAAAGATCAACACTGTTGAAGCAGACTGAAAATTAAGACTACACTTTTGAAACAGAGTGAAATTGAAGACGGTATTGAAACACATAGAGAAACAGAAGAGCAATAGTGTTGAAAAAGACAGTGAACATGAAGACCAACAGTGTTGAAACAGTCGGAGAAAGTGCAGACAAATAGCGTTCGAACAGTCAGTGAAGGTGAAGACCAACATTGTTCAAATAGTCAATGAAAGTAAAGACCAATAGTATTGAAACACACTGTAAACTTGAAGACCGACATTTTGATAACAGTCAGTGGAAGTTAACATCAATGGTGTTGAAATGAAAGTTAAAGTGAAAGCGAAGATTGTGAAAGCAAACAGTGAAACTGAACACCAATACTGTTAAAACAGTCAGTGAATTTGAAGGAACACAAAGTCAAGTTTCAACACTGTTCAAATACAGACATTGAAACTGAAAACCAGTAATGCTGAAACTGACTGTGAAATTGAAGATCTCCACTGTTCAAACAGACCGTGAAATTGAAGGCCGACACTACTGAAACAATCATTGAAAGTGAAGATCAACACTGTTGAAACCCATTGAGATTGAACACTAACCCCGTGTAAACCGTCAGTAAAACCGAAGACCAATAGTGTTGATAATGTTAGTAAAATTTAAGATGCACAATGGTGAAACATGCAGTGTAGTGTTAAATAATAGAGAAAGTGAAGATCAACACTGTTGAAGCAGACTAAAAATTAAGACTACACTGTTGAAACAGAGTGAAATTCAAGATCGTATTGAAACACATAGTGAAACAGAAGAGCAATAGTGTTAAAAGAGACAGTGAACATGAAGACCAACTGTGTTGAAACAGTCGATGAAAGTGAAGACCAACACTGTGAAAACAGTTGACCTCAAGATTGATAGTGTTGATAGAGAAGCTAAAGTGAAGACCAAAAGTGTGAAAACACAGTGAAACTGAATACCAAGTGTTAAAACAGACATTGAAATTGGAAAACCAATTCTGTTGATACAGTCAATTAAACAGAAGACCAACAATGTTGAAAGAGAAGTGAAAGTGAAGATCTACAGTGTTGAAAACAGTCAGTTGAATTCAAGACCAATAGTGTTCAAAGAGAAGTAAAGTGGAGACCAAAAGTGTTAACACAGACAGTGAAATTGAACACCATGTGTTAAAAGACACATTGGGATTGAAGACCAATAGCGGTGAAGTAGACAGTGATTTTCAAGACAAACACTGTTCATACAGTCAGTGAATCTGAAGACAAACACTGTTCATACAGTCAGTGAATCTGAAGACAAACACTGTTCATACAGTCAGTGAATCTGAAGACAAACAAGTTTGAAACAGAAGTGAAAGTGAAGAACAACAGTGCAGAAACGGACAGTAAATCTGTAGACCAGCGCTATTGAAACAGATAGTAAACTTGAATACCAACAGTGTAGAAACAGCCAGAGCAGTAGCGTTCAACAGACTGTGAAGTTGAAGACCAACAGCGTTAAAATAGTCAGCGAAAGTGAAGACCAATAGTGTTGAAACACACAGTAAATTAAAGGCTGACAGTTTTGAAACAGCCTGTGAACGAGAAGATCAACAGTGTGAAAATAGTCAGTGGTAGTTGACACCAATATTCTTGATATGGAATTTAAGTGAAAACCGAGATTTTAAAAACATACTGTGAAACTGTGGAACAGTAGTGTTGAAATAGAGAGTGAAAATCCAACATTGTTGAAACAGAGAGTTAATGTAAGTCTTTTAGTGTTAAAAATTTAGCGAAATCGAATTTCAACAGTGTTCAAACAGACAGTTGAACTAAAGACCAGTAGTGTTGAAATCGACAGTGAAAGGTGTGACCAACAGTGTAAAAACAGTGAAACTGAAGACTGATAGTGTTTAAACAGATGTTAAAGTGAAGATCAAGAGTGTCAAAACAGCCAATAAAATTGAATACGAACACTGTTGAAACAGCCAGTGAATCTGCAGACCAATAGTGGTAAAGCAGTCAGTGAAATTAAAGACCAATAGTGTTGAAATAGTCAGTGAAAGTGAAGACCAATAGTGTTGAAACAAGGGAACGTGAAGACCAACAGTGTGAAAACAGTCAGTGGAAGTTAACACTAATAGTGTTGAAATGGAAGCTCAAGTCCATTAGTGTGAAAAAGCAGTGAATTTGAATACCAACAGTGTCTAAACAGACAGTTGAACTGAAGACCAATTGACAGACAGTAAAAGGTATGACCAACAGTGTAGAAACAGTTAAACTGAAATCTGATCGTGTTTACACAGATGTTAAAGTGAACCAATAGTGTCGAAACAGTCAATGAAAGTGAAGATCAAATGTGTCGATACAGTCAGTGAAACTAAAGACTAATAGAATGTAAAAAGTCAGTTAAATTGAAGGTAAGCCCTGGAGAAGAAGTAATGAATGGTAAAGACCATAGTGGTGAAATGGACTGAAATCGAATACCAATACTGTGTCAGTGAAACCGAAGACCAAAAGTGTGATAAAGACATTGAAATTGAAGACTTACTCTGTTGAAACGTTCAGTTAAAGTGAAGACCAACACTGCTGAAACAGACCATGATATCGATGGTTTACTCTATTAAAATAGTTGTTGAAAGTAAAAATCAGTTGTGTTAAAAGAGACATTGTTGAAACACACAGTCAAGATAAATACCAACACTGTTCAAAAACGGACATTGAAACTGAAAACTAGCACTGCTGAAACTGATTATGAAATTGAAGATCTCCACTGTTGAAACATTCAGAGAAAATTTGAACAACAGTTTTAAAACAGACATTGACCTACACTACTGAAATAATCATTAAAAGTGAAGACCAATACTGTTGAAACACAATCAGATTGAACGCGTACCCTCTGAAAACCGTCAGTGAAACCGAAGACCAATAGTGTTGATAAACTTATTGAAACATACACTGTTTGAACATGCAGTGCAAGTGAAAACCAACAGCGTTAAAACAGATAGTCAAACTAAAGACCAATGTTGTTGAAACACATTCTAAAAGAGAAGACCAACAGTGTTGAAACAGCCATTGAAACTGCAGACCAATAGTGTTTGAACAAACACAAAACTTAAAGGTTAACAGTTCTGAAACAGCCTGTGAACATGAAAACCAACAGTGTGAAAATACTCAGTGGAAGTTAACATCAATAGTCTTGAAATGGAAGTTAAAGTAAAAACCAAGATTGTGAAAACAGACAGTGAAACTTAAAATGGAAGATAAAGTGAAAACCAAGATTGTGAAAACTGACAGTGAAACTGTAGACCAACAGTGTAGAAACAGCTATTGAAATTGCAGAACAGTAGTGTTAAAAAAGACTGTGAATTTGAAAATGAAAGTGAAGACCAATAGTGTTGAAATAGATAGTAAAGGCCAACAGGTTTGAAACAGTCAGTGAAAGTGAAGACCAGTAGTGTTAAAATAGAGTGAAAGTGAAGACCAACACTGTTAAAACAGAGAGTGAAATTTAAGTCCATTTGTGTTAAAATGTCAGCGAAATTGAATATAAACAGTGTTTAAACAGACAGTGGAACTGAAGACCAGTAGTGTTGAAATAGACAATGAAAGGTGTGACCGACAGTGTGAAAACAGTGAAACTGAAGAGTGATACTGTTAAAACAGACGTGAAAATGAAGATTAAGAGTGTTAAAACAGCCGACGAAATTGAATATGAACAGTGTTGAAACAGCCAGTGAAACTGCAGACTAATAGTGTGAAAACAATCGATTAAAATGTTGGTAAGCATTGGAGAAACAGCTAATGAATGTTGAGATTCACACAGGTGAAACGAAGAATGCAACTGAAGGCTTACACTGTTGAAATATTAAGTTAAAGTGAGGATGAATGGTGTTGAAACAGAGGGTGAAATTAAAAGGCAATGTTGAATTAGTCAGTGAGGGTAAAGATTAACACAGTTAAACTGAATACTTACACAGTGAAAGTGAACACCAACACTGTTGAAACCCGGGTACTAGTACTGTAAGCCCGCAGACATACCGCTGCGTCACTGAAAGAGGGCGTTGATGTGTGCTACAAGAATTCTTATTGCAGTGGAACTGAAGCTTATTATACGAAAAACCGGATATTGATACCAATGGTGGGCAATGGTGTACAGACAACTCAATATGTAGATTTAATTACGCTTGACAGCAAGCAAACAGACACACGCATAAATTTAGTATGAATTGAGGTATGAAATTCACGTAACTAGATCACGTGATTAAATAAACTTCAGACAATATTTGTGATAATAAGTCGTTACCTCTATCGGTACTAAGAAAAATTTGTTTTTTAAAGAAAACCACTACACTGGAATATCGTTGTAGACAGAGTTTGTTTAACATTAAGTGGTATTATGCTGAAAATTGGTCTTTTAGCGAGAAAATGAGGTTAACAGGTCGACTTATTTTAGCTTTATTCCGGGGGCTCAAATTCAGGCAGGATTTGAAATAATTCTGGCTGACAAAAAAGATATGTTCTGTTTCTGGTACATTTGTTACCTTGCTCTTTTGTTGAATTTCATCCAAGGTATTGCGTCCCCCCTCTTTCTCTCTCTCTATGTATATATCATTATCCCTTTCATCTACTGTCAAACGTGAAACAAATAAATTCGCCTAAAACGAGAGTGCCCCACATAATGTGCCTTTCCTTTGTTCGGGTGACGTCATTCGGTGGAATTTAGCTGCTCAACTTGTCTGGTCACGTGTTTGGGTGTGTAAATAGATATTCGACTTTTACCACCACAGCTTTTCTTGAAAATACTCTCTTCCCCACCCATCATTATAGCGACATCTAGTGTTGCATGTAGGCTTAATGGGTGTTGTTATAATTCATTCATTTCCTGTCCTCCAATTGTACACTTCACACAGTACGTAGTAATATTTAAAGGTACAGGCCAGTACCAGTCAAATGGTTAACAATGTGCATTTCTTTTATCCTGATATTCTTACGTTGGACACTTGAAATGTCCAAATAAACATGTTTCAAACAAGACAGATCCGTATGACAGTACGTAGGTACAAATACAGATGGAGGACACTACATCATTACTAAGTAATTTCAACTTAGTTAAGCGAGATGGAGATATCAGACCAGAGCTATTCGGCCTGGCATGGCCAAGTGGGTTGACGCGTGCGACTCGTAATCTAAGGGTCGCGGGTTCGCATCCCCGTCGCACCAAACATGCTCGCCTTTTCAGCCGTGGGGGCGTTATAATGTGACGGTCAATTCCACTATTTGTTGGTAAAAGAGGAGCCCAAGAGTTGGCAGTAGGTGGTGATGACTATCTGCCTTCCCTCTAGTCTTACACTGCTAAATTAGGGACGGCTAGTGCATATAGTCCTCAAGTTGCTTTGTGCAAAATTCATAGCAAACACAACAATTAGGGTCTTTCTGTATAGGGAATTGCAGACACCCATAGCACTGTATCTGTTGTGTCATTCCTCTGGACTCCCCAACATGTATTCCATTCTCTTTTCTTCTTGTGAAGTAGAGGAGTCCTTTCCACTTCTTGGAGTGGTGGACCAAGGAAGATTCCTCCCAAGTAGTTTTTGTACAATAAACTAAAATTGAATTTGTATATTATGTGTACCCACTCAACAACAAGAGGGCTAGCATTGTTATTCTTACTGTGATACTGAACAATGATTACACTGTAATATAACAATTACGATCCAAGGCACTTCTCCTGAACATTTTTGCTCAGGTTGACTGCACTTGTTGCTCACAAAATTCTTTTTTGTTGTTTTGACAGGATATTTTCTGCCCAGATGGATTGCACTTGACATAATCTGTCTTAACCCAACACACTTCTTCTGCATGTTTTTATACCAGCACTTGACCAGATCATAGTTATACCAAAGGTGCTACCTCCTGGATGTTACCAGAGGAAACCACTCTTGTTCATCAAATAGTTTTCATGCATGGTACTTCCGCTGGACGTTTTTTGTCTGGATGGACTACACTTGACATTATCTAACATATCTTAAGGTGCTTTCTCCAGATGTTTTTCCCTGGTGGATTACTCTTGACCAAAATATTTTATCTTGAAGACAATTCCCCTAGGTGTTTTCTGCCTGGGCAGATTGTACTTGGTTTGTTCATGTACCCTTCATGGTCCTTTAGTCCTAGCCTCTCTTGTACCTTCATATGTTTTACTGTCATTATGTTTGGTACTTTGGTTTGCTGCATAAGTGACATAAGTAGGACATGTATGCTGACAATGAGCTAGTTATGACAGTTCTCTTGTTCACACTCGTATATATATGTATTTATATTTATCCTCATAACACAGCTGCACATCAAAGGTATTTTCTCTGGCTGTTTAGCCTGGATGGACTGCAATTATTGCTCACAATATCTGATACAAAGCATTTTGACTAGATAAGCTGTACTTGTTGCTTACAGTATCTCATATGAGGTGTTTCAACTGGATCGATTGCACTTGTCATAATTCAGAGTAACCTGAAGATGTACAATTGGCACTAATATGAGTTGCTGTCACTTCCACACAAGATTTTTCAACTTTGTCATGGTATTCAAGTCTTGTTCTCTAACATTTATACTGATTTGGTACGGTATGTCTTTCCTCAATGCAAGTAGATGCTCGCCCATTCTGTTCTTCCCTCTTTGTAGTACTGTGTTCTTTACTGGGTAAATAACATATCCATTTGACAAATAGTTCTATACCACACAGATGTGACTTCTGTTTTTAATCTTGCACACCAGTTCTTTCAGTGTGATTACTTAATGATTGATTTTGTGTTTTTGCATGTTCATCTGCCCCTCTAATTTTTCAAAGTGGGGTGAGAAGACCATTTCAGAAGTTAACATTTTCTAATCCTGACAATGTATATTGATACATACTTGTCTGACTTCAACCACTTCCTTCCTCAATGATTTACCAGGGTTTCTAGTTTGAATATAACAATTCTTGAACGTGAGGGTCATGCTAGAATTATAGACTGCATTAGCTGTGTTGGTACAGTAGGAATGTTGGAAGGTAGTTGCATGATCAGTACATGTTTTAAAGACTAATGAGTCAGGTGAAAAGTTTTTTTTTAGCAATGTTTAGAGAGCAAATCAAGATTGCAACAGCTTTGAGGTGAGAAGAGGTAAATTCCTGTCTGAAATACGGTTTTAGATTGAAAATGTTAACTTTTATTTGTGCAAGTTATACAATTCATAAAAATAATTTTGAAGTTTGAAACTATTTCACTCAGTAGTTGTTTGTTTGCAATAAAATAAGACAAACCATTAAATAAATGTATTCAGGTTTCACAGTTTACTATGTTTGTATTGTGCTTAAAATTCCATAATTAAAATATATAGAAAAACTATTTGTACATTTAAAAACTGAATTACTAAGTTTGGGGATTAGGCTCAGTTTCAAACCTTGAACATGGACTAGAAATAACTTTTATTAACATTCAACTCTCTGTGAAATATGTATGCATTAACTTGATGTTATCGTAAATATAATTAAATTAAAAACTGATCAGGATATCACGAGAAATTGATACAGAATTAATATTAACTTTTGATCAAAGCAAGTCTTTGACATAGATCAGAAATAAAAACATGCCTAGTTATGAGCATAGGTAACTACATATAGTTTTCAGACTGTGTTACTTTTATGATTAGAATGTAGTTTCATCAGTTGCAAACTCTCTCACTGTTTTTTGGTCCATGTTCAAGGTCTAAATCTGAGCTTGGTAATTCAGTGCAGACACATTGTGTAGGTTATTAAAGTTGATTAAATATTTTTTGTTTTCAATAAATACAACTATGCATTTACAAAAATTAAACAGTATTTGATATGTGCCAATCGATGAATTACACTCACACTGCTTCATTTTTTCACCATTTATTTTGCAATAATGAATATTTATAATGAGATATTCAATGAAAAATATACATTTCACAACCAAATTCCTAAGATAGAAAAATTATTGCTTTTTAAAAATCACATTTACTCCAGTTATACCTTGTTTTACTTAAAACATTTTTTCAATTTTATACAATTTTTGTTTTAAGGTAACTTTAGTATATCAATTCTAGAAACACTATATTATTCACTGCATTGAGCAATAAATTGTTTAAACCAAACTTGGTAACTCGCTTTAAACAAAACATCAGGTGCAAAAGAATGTTGTTGTTTTTTAACTATTAACAAAAAATGTTCACCTATAGGAAGGTAAGTAATAAATAAATGAAGAGCAGACATCTACTAGTGGTACAGATCATATCTGTGGTGGGGCACTTTGTAAAACAATCTTGAAATTATCTTTAAGAAGAATCTGGAAGACACAAGTCACTGTCAATGTTCAGTTACACACACTACAGTTAAGTTTCAGACATCATAACTTTATAGGATTTCTTCTTACTACACATTGGTTATTCCATATCTAGTTCTTCATCAGATAGGTTTTCATTGATTGGAACAGCATCTCCATCTACTGTAGCAGCAAGATGATCTTCTCTATCAGAAGCTTCAGGGAGCTTCCCCTCCTCTCCTACAAATTTATTTAATAAAACAATCATAATGAACACCATGTTTGTACAAAATACCACTAACAACGATACCAACAATTACTGATATGATTATCTATATGATATTTAATCAACACAATCTGTCCTGATTTTTCTCAATACATTTTGAAATATTGACAATAACTAATAAAGAAAATATATAATTTTTACATATATATATACACATTTATCATTCTTATTAGCTACAAGCTTCATTCAGGCTTTTTAGTATCTGTAAAAAAATTTGCAAACTACCTTTCACAGACAGACCTTTCTTTCAACATTTTCAATGTCACGATTTTTTCTACAAATGAAATATTTGTGGTTTCATTAAATAAGTCTAAACATCGTTTTTTTTTAAATTAATAAGCATTAAATACAAATTAATTATTATTACAGCTAATAATAATGGTTTTTAACAAAATCTTATTTTAACAGCTAATTTATATTATGTTCTAACTTCATATTATTATGACATATACTTTGTCATATATTTTCTCAACAATTCTCTTATTAAAATAGATACTTCATATAAAACCTTAACAATAACATTCCTACTTCAACAGACACTTAAATTGAATTTAAGGCAACTCCCTACTATAACAGTTACTTTCTTAATGTAATACATACTTGATACTGAGTTCATCTCCTTACCATATAGGTGTGCTTTTCTTCTGTTCACTTCATTAAGATAAGGTAACAATGCTAATCCTACATTTGTTGCATGATAAGGGTCTCAGCTGTTAGTTCCACATATGAATCACAGTTCCGCAACTGCAAAGAAAATTTACAAAGATTAAATTTTTATATGTTCCAATGCCCTGAAATTTTATGATAAATATATCTCATACACGTTAGCATTGACATAGACAAAATATAAAAGTAATATTAATATATATTAAGTCTATAATTAGTTTTGTTCATTATTTCATTCACTTTCACAAAATATTTTAAATGAGGTATTTATTTCAAGTTTTTAACCATGAAAGCAAATTAATACATATATTTTTAAACTTTTGGATTGAATTCAAATGTGTATTTTTATTTCTTCCAACACTATAAAAGACTTTTAAAATCAATTTTCTATTTCCCAGCTACAAAAAGACAAAACTGTTCAATGATGTGTCAACACTAACAATCAAGTTTGATGGTATTAATTAAACAAGAGAGATATTATAATTATGTATTTTTTTGTATAAAGAGAATTCTTCCAATATCCTTGTGATACCACAGCCTGTAATGTGGAGACAGAAGTAAAAATATATAATTGTTTCACTGTACAACTTTTTTTTTCTCTTTGAAGAAACAAACTATGATATCAAATGATATTGATGATCTGGATAAAACACACTGTTTTAATTAAACAACATTCCTTCATAATATTTCCATGAAAATCCTTAAGAGATAAAACAGCATGCAAACAAGACCTCATGCTTTGATAATAGATGAAATATCAATACCTCACTATCTTCTCAAGGAAATAGATCATATGCTGCCTCATCTTCACCCATCTTGCCTTCTACAGCCAAGTCTGGGTTGAATGTAAACATCTCTCGTCCACTGAGCTGTTTGAAGATTTATAACTGTGAAGATTCCAGTTTACTCTTCAGATCAACATACTTAACAGTGAAAAGAATAAACTTGACAAATTTAAATATGCTCTATGACCACACTCATTAATAATGCATTTTGTACTATATAATGTTAAAATTCTACATCAAGTTGTCTTGCTATTTTTAAGGTTAGCTTACCTCTTCTTAAGCAAAGTACAAGATATGTTGAAAATAAATACATTATTATTTATATCACAGCAATGATCAGTAATTTCAAGAATGATTTTACAAACTGTTGATCACTTACTTCTCATGTCAATCAAACAATATCAATATTTACAATAGATACACTAATATGATAACATGCAGTTATATTTCCTTAAGTTAAGGGGTGACCAGTAGAGTTCATCTGTTATAATTACACCACAATGATGGTCAACAAACTTTAACTTACTAATAATACATGTCGTATGATGACAGTCACACAGTTTTACAATATCACTTACACCAATGTGATGACCAGCTTTAAATTCTGCTTTTTTCCTGTCCTGTTCCACTTGAGCTTTTTCCTTCTTCTCTGCTATCTACAAAGCAAAATAATGTTGTTTTGTGTTGATACTATGCTTACAAAATATATTTCAATTAAATATTGAACATGCATGCAATAATACAAACATAAAAATTTTTGTACACAATGTCTTTTATACTTATATATATGTGTATGTACTTATTTCCCAAATTTATACATTAACTGTTACACTTTACACACATTTTCATTAAAAGAATGTAATAAAGATCTAAATTGTTACAAGTCAATAAAGTCTAGTGTATAAAGAATCTAAATGACTTAAAACAATGATACCAACTTATGTACATTTTTATGAAAATATTTTAAAAGTATACTATACTTCATAAATATAAAAAAAGAGGAAGACAAGAGTACAAAATATGAAATTCAATAAGTAAACTTGTATTGAAGTGTGGATAGACACAGAATAAAATACTTTTTCTTTTTCCAAGCCAAAAATGTTTAAAATGTAATTATTGTCAAGTTAGACCCAAGAGCTGCTCTCTTGAAGTAAATAGAATGTAATGACACAGTCATAAAAATTAGATATAATACAATATAATATTACAAAGAACACAATTTTATAAATTTCATAGAACAAGATGTAATTTTATGAATGCATACAGATAACGATTTATGCACAGGAAATATAACTTTATAAAATTATGATATTATTCAATAATAATACAATAACAAATTATTCAGAGAAAACTTATGTATAAACTTTACACCAACTTGAATATAAGACTGTTTAGTGCAGGTAGTGCTACTAAATAATTTACTTTGTAACTCACTGATGTTGAAACTATTGAACACTGTGTTTAAAATCCAGTGATGTCAAGACATGCATATATAAATAGCTACAACTAGATGAATGAAAAAAGTAAAAATCACATGAGAGAGAACTTGTGTCACAGAAAAGTTAGACTTTGTAAAGTTAACTGTTGTGGGAGTGAATGGTTGGTAGGTTAGGGTGACATTTAAAGTTTGAAAGAGATAAGGAATTTAATATGTCTCATAAAAAGATGTTCTAAACCAGTTGAACCCACATGTGGACTTCAACAAAAGAAAGATGATAATTGGAAGTACAAAAAAATAGAATAATACTGAAAGTTAAGCAAACAACTGTAGAAGCTCATGTGATATCATGATACTACTTTGATTAAAAGAAATAAAAATTTAGCTTGTCAACTGAATTGGCTTAAGTGGATTTTGGACAATAAAAAGAAAACTGTAAAGTGTTTAAGATACAAATATCATCTCCATAGTGTAAATAATTTTGTATATACATTTAACTTGTTTCAAACATATATTATTTAAAAAAAAAACAAGTGGAATGCATGTTGTTCACTTTTTGTCAATTTCACTGCCAACAAGTCAGAGATACCTACTGTAGAAGATTTTGCAACCCAACACACCTATAATTTCACATTACTATCAAGTAAGTGTATAACATTTGGTAAACCACAGCCATGATTACACAGTGGTAAGTTGTGGTAGAAGAAAATGAGAAGGACAGTGGAAATGAATAGACCACAACTATGGTGAAAGTGCAAATTGCATGGAGATTACATGATATATAACCATGTCAAATTTTGATAAAAGAATGGAAAGTGGAGAGATATCTTCATGGATAGACCAGGAAAGATAGGCCTTGTGCAACATAACAACATGGCATCCAGCTAAAGTAAAGCCCTTTCAGATGCTTTATGCAATGATATACCTTATAAAGCAGGAAGCTGAGGCAATGTTGGAAGCTGGAAATGTTAAGCCTTCAAATTCAGCCAACCATTTACCAGTTTTAATCTCAAAAATTAGAGATAGGTTAACTGTTTCTAAATAAATTTCCAAAAGCTGAATCTTGTGATGAAGTTCAACTCTGAACCTATGGACAACCTAGAAACTATCAGGTCAGGTTCTCTTCAAAGATCAACCTCAGTAAAGGTTATTGCCAAATCCTAATGAAGACAGGATTTATAAAGAAGACAGCATTTTCAATACCAGATGGATGTTACCAATTTCAGCAGATGCCAAGTCAACTCTGCAGAAACATTCAACTGCATGATAAGGAGGATGCTGTGCAACACCACCAACATCAAGTACTATGCAGATGCCATCCTGACACACACTGTGAAATGGGAAGACTATATGAAGAAATGTAGAAAGATGTTACAACATGTGAGAGCAGCAGGTCTCACCGTCAGACCATCCAAGTGCTATACCTCATATTATGTGCTGGGACTGAAAGACAGTCATGGAAAAGAAGGTATTCCAAATACAAGATATACTAGCTCTGACTAAAAAGCAACAAGTCAGATC
>MU034042.1:0-19204 GCA_011833715.1 Carcinoscorpius rotundicauda | reverse complement strand
ACTCTTATAAACTTAATAAGAACTTGCTGACTTAAACTACTATGTTTGAGGTATTACACATGAAAGGCCGAAGATATGCCCGGTACGATATAATATAGCATTTTGACTTAATAGATTCAACACCTAATTATATGACAGTTTGCAAGTTCAAATATACATTACTTTATTCCTTTGGGACCAACTTATCTTTAATCCCAGTACAAAAACATTGAGAACTGTTGTAAATAGTTAATACTATATTTATTCAAACAACGTACACACGTGTACCTGTAACTAACCAATGGACAGTGTCAATGAAAGTAAACTTTTCAAGTGAAGCCACACAAGTTAGGTTTGAAATGAATATAGCTAATATATTCATCGATCATATTGTTTAAATGTATTTAAGACTATAGTAAACAGAGTGCACAACACTGAGCAAAACATTTGCTCAACAGATTACACAACTTTGTGCAACACATGGGTGAGTGGTAAAATGTTTCCACGTTTATTGCTAAAACGATACGACAAACGAAAAGAAACAAATTGCAAAATTTAATGCAATATCTTAACAAGGAGTTCACCATAATATTCACACACCTATATTTACAAAAAGTTTTGTTTTAAAGATTTTACTTTTTTCTTTATTCAGTTTCTGCAGATAACACTTAAGTATAGCAATGAGTTGTCTCACTTGAAGATGTTCAAAGAACTAGTCTGTGTTTGAAAATATAACTATAAAGTAACTAATGTACGTGTTCAATAATTTCATATTTGAAATAATTATAGAAATTGGCAATTTCTCAATTATAAAATGTACATAAGTTCCCCACAAATTAAATAAGAATTATCACTTTGTTTTGAGAAATAAGTTAGATACTAAAGGATATTTTGAATTACGAGGTGGGGAAACTGTATCCAGAATTCCAATTCTGACGATTAAGTCAGAGGAGCTAATTGATAAGTACAGGGGGTTGATAAAAATATTTAAAGGTTAAAACTATGAATTAAATATATCAGGGGTATTGCCAAGAAGATAAAATTGTGAAGATGAAATTTTGAGTAGATCGCTAGGGCTAAATGTTAGACTGATATTAATAAGCAAGGATAAACAGCTTAGCTGGTTGGACCTGTGGGATCACTTCAGAAGGACGATAGAATTTTTTGAAATGAATGTTGTACACTTAAGTAAAAAAAGTGTGAAGGCTGTTTGCAAAAACTCCTAACTAAGTTATAAAGGAAGATTTAAACAAGGACTAGATAGCGGTGAGGGCAAAGATAAACTAAAGATTGAGAGGCAGAGGAACGTTAAACATAGGAAATCAGTATAGAAGTCGTTATAGAATAGGCTTAATTGATACTACGTAATGCCAAAAGTATAAGAAATAAAATAGACGACTTCAAAGCACTGATAAAAACAGAATATTTTTAATATGATGAAAATAACTGAAACACTGTTAAATATAGGTGATTTTGATGATAGAAATTTATTTGAAATACATGGTTATATGTTATTTTTTAGGGACAGAGAAGTAAAGAGAGGGGGAGAAGTGACTCTGTGTGTAAAGTGTGAGTTACGTTTTGTTAAAGTTGAGAATGTTAAGGATAATATCATGCAGATTATGATTTTAGTGGTTATTGTATTCATAATGATTTGCGACTTCAGTCCTCAGTGCCTCAGCGGTATGTCTGCGGACTTACACGCTACAATCCGGGTTTCGATACCCGTGGGGGCAGAGCACAGATAGCCCATTGTGTAGCTTTGTGCTTAATTCAAAAAACAAAAAACAAATTGTGACTTTAATTTCAATTATACTGATTAGGAAATGTGAAAGTGAAACGATGAGGTAAAAACTGTTGGAAAGTATTTAGAATGGATTCCTTCCCTAATTGGTCAAGGAATCTATTATAAATAACGTTATTTTATATTTATTACTTATTTCTAGTGTAAAAATGGTTGAGAAGTGGAAAATGTGAAACATCATGGTACAAGTGATCTTTATTTATTAAATTTGATGTTTTGTTGCATATGAAAATTGGGGAAAATGATGCTTTGATTCAAATTAAAATACAATTTTTAAAGGGATGCAATATTGAATGTAAATCTAAAGAGGTATAATTTCTTTGTACAGGTCACTGATTAGGCCACATTTGGAGTATTATATTCACTCGTGGACTTCTTGTTTAAGAAGACATTAAATTGCTCGACAGGGTTTAAGAGGAGGAATGTCGTAATAGTATCTGAGGTGGAAGATTCGCCATATGAGGATGGTATAAGATAATTAAAACTGTTTTCTCTTGAAACGAGAAAAGATACAGGGGATCTAATTAAGGTATTTTGAAATGTATAAGTAATTTGTAATGTTGATGCATCAACATATTTTTATACTTAACAGTTTGTTTTGTTTGTTTCTTTGGAATTTCGCTCAAAGCTACTCGAGGGCTATCTGTGCTAGCCGTCCCTAATTTAGCAGTGTAAGACTAGAGGGAAGGCAGCTAGTCATCACCACCCACCGCCAACTCTTGGGCTACTCTTTTACAAACGAATAGTGGGATTGACCGTCACATTATACACCCCCACGGCTGGGAGGGCGAGCATATTTAGCGCGAAGGGGGCGCGAACCCGCGACCCTCGGATTACGAGTGCACGCCTTACGCGCTCGGCCATGCCAGGCCTGTTAAAAAAGAAATTCGAGGATTGTATTTTACTACTAAGATAACTAAACTATGATGATCAAAGTGAATACAGTTAACAATATACAATAATTGAACTTATTTTGTTGGTATAATGTTTCTAAAAGTTGAATTATAATATAAACATGCTCGCCTCCCAGCCGTGGGGGTGTATAATGTGACGGTCAATCCCACTATTTGTTGGTAAAAGAGTAGCCCAAGATTTGGCGGTGGGTGGTGATGACTAGCTGCCTTCCCTCTAGTCTTACACTGCAAAATTAGGGACGGCTAGCACAGATAGCCCTCGAGTAGCTTTGTGCGAAATTCCAAAAACAAACAAACAAACAAAACTTTTTTAACAATTAACACACTTAGCAAATCACACTAGCTGTTTAGACTTCAAGTAACTTTAAAAAATTGAAATATATCTAAATCTAAGAAGGTAATAGAACTTCAACTTTATTGAGCAACCATTATATATGGTCTAAATGGATGAAGTTTGACACTTTATGTTTATTTGTTCGTCGTAAAAAATTATGGAATGAGAGGTTGAACATTTTTAGTCTGGAATCTTACGTATAAATAAGAATTACCCAAATATTTATACGTATTGAAATATGATAGTTAATAGCCACATATGTTCTCTACAGGTACTGGGTGTAAAAATAAAATCCGTATTTCACTGTTATTAATTTAATGAATTAAAATCGTCTATATTGTTCATTAACTTCTTAAAAACGTTCCGTATTTGCATACAGAACAGCCTTCAGATCAATACGTGACCAGATAGAAGACTCAGAATAGTTGGTAAGTTTGTAAAGCAATTGTATATAAATCATTGTTTGTGATAACTGTTATTATAAATTATATTGCTGTTCTATATTAAAATATGTGATAAGAAAGAAAATACCGTGAATCAATTTTGTTAACAGATGTCGTAAATACGATGTCTATTAACGTTTAATTAACTTCTTAATTCGAATTCATATTTTTCGTTATTTGAACTTGTAATATGCAACATATGTAGCATAATAAATCGGATATTTGTCAGAACTAAATTATAATGCGTAACAAAGTCTGAAAATAACAGGATAACAGGACACAAGTTTAAGTTTTGGAAAAGGCTCAAATGGTCTATCAAGTTTATTTTCTGTCAGTGATTAATTTAGTAAATGAGTTTTCATTAGCAATTGTAAAAACTAGGAGTTGACTGGAAGTGAAGAACCAATATTTCTTCAAGATCAACATTTTTTTGAAGGTTGTATTATATAAAGTGACAAAACTGTCCCAGTCTAAATTTTGGACTTAATATGATTGACATTTATTAACTTTTATCTTGACCTTTATCAACATCTGATATAGAGAGAATGAGATACCAACACTAAATTGTAATTTTTATAATAATATTAATATTACTTCTTAGACAATTACTACAATATTAATACAGTGTTTCATACACATATAGGCCGAGGGTTGCGGGTTGAAATACCCCTTACATCAAACATGCTGGCGTTTTCAGCCGTGGGGGCGTTATAATGTTACTATCAAACCCACTATTCGTTGCTGAAAGGGTAGCCCAAGAGTTGGCTGTTGGTGTTGATGACTAGCTGCTTTTCCTCAAATCTTACACTGCTAAATTAGAGATGGCTAATACAGATGGATTCTTATAATAATAAATATTAAAAGTGGAATAAAGATCCTAAAAGTTCCAATAATGAAAGACGTACGGTTTTTAAGCATTTTAACAATAGTGCTTAAATAGTTTATTTTAACAGTGAATTATGTTCAATACTGGAAGATTTACTAAAGTTAGTTCAGAATACAACCCATAACCTTCCTCATGTCATCCTGTATCAAGTTAAGTGCTGGTTGATTAAGAAATATGGAAACGTATAAGAGACAGATACACACATAAACAAACATAATGATGTTTATTTGTGAAGATATGATATAATCATTTTCTCTAACGAGATATACACTAACATCAATAACAAAACCGGTGAATCTGATGTTTTCTTTATTTTATTTTGACTAATGACAAATTGTTTCCGCACACAGACATATTGAAATGTGCAGACAGACGACTGTGCCTCCGGGTGGGGAAGTGAGAAAAATAGACAAGTACAAATTCTTGAGGAAAGTCAAAGCTAGAAAGATGCTTTATTTATGCCATGTTATGTTCCAACTTTGGAAAACACAAAGAAGCATGAAAGATATAGTGATCTTATCTTTAAATTGAAATTAGTGGTAAATATGTAGTACAGTTTGATACTATATTTTTGTAATAGTAAATTGTTTACAAGGTAACTGTTTATCTTTTAATCACGTTTTTATCACGTCAGATGAAAAATGCTTGAAATATTCTGTAAAGTCTGGGAAAGTATAAACAATAATAAAAC
This sequence comes from Carcinoscorpius rotundicauda, assembly GCA_011833715.1. Taxonomy (NCBI): domain Eukaryota; kingdom Metazoa; phylum Arthropoda; class Merostomata; order Xiphosura; family Limulidae; genus Carcinoscorpius; species Carcinoscorpius rotundicauda. The sequence continues at coordinate 14,153 of MU034042.1, read as the reverse complement.
TTTTTAATTTCAGAACAACAGAGTAAGTAACTCTATTTTGAAAGCAAAATTCCAAAAAGTAGTTCTACTTTAACTCAGAGAAGAAGATGGAAACTTAAAATATTCTGCTCTCTTGGGTTTAATTGGCTAAAGTTAACTTGATTAACTATATGAATATTTAAACAAATATCACTTGAAAAGTCTCAGTCATTTTTACGTAATAGAAAACTGTACTTTAAAAGTCTGTAGAGTAGGTATAAGGTTTTATTTCGAAGAAACTCAGCTGCTTTTAACAAAATCTAAATTAAAATTTAATTTATTGGTTTTAAGCACAGAGTTAAACGATGGGCAGTTTCAGTTTCACCCACTTCAAGTGTGAAAACCAGTTTTGGGAGGTTTATAATCCCGAAGTTTACGTTTAGTCTCTGCAGAAGGGCGACAAATAACATAAAATATTATTGACATTAATATTATTTACGGAAGTCAGTGAAATATATGCACTATTTTAAATTTAAACTTTTTTATTCCAAAATTCTATTACATTAAACGTTAAATTTCGTGAACTTAAATGTTCCTTTTGGAATTTAATTTTTCTTTCTCCACCTTAAACATCCTATTTTAAATTTTGTAAATTCTGTTTATTTCAACATTTTTTTTTTCAGATTTCTAGTTATCATGTCTGACAAATTTACTATTATTATTACTTTGTAGTTTACCCCCAGTGGCACAACAGTTATGTCAGCGGACTCACAGTGAAAGAAACTGGGTTTTTATGTCCGTGGTGGGCAAAGCACAGATAGCCCATTGTGTAACTTTGTTGTTATTTCTAATTAATCAATTGAATTTTCGTAGTTTTGTAAACTATGGTTTGGGCCAAAATGTTTGCATAATTTGTAACAAATAAGATGAAATATAACTACACCTATAGCTGTCAAAGTGAGAAATGCACATTGTATTAAATATTTACATATGTAATCTGTATAATGAGACAGGTTCTATAGACATCATGAGTGATGTGTTAGGATAGCAAACAACTTTATCAGACGCTTGTAGTTCAGTATTTCACCTATCACAACGAAACCTTACCAAAACTCAAATAATGATAAAATATAACATAAAATTACAATAAAAACCGTCTTTAACTTTATATCAATTCATATTGGTCCTCTTCATACTTTAATAACCTAAGCATGCTGTCCATAAGGCTATTGATGTAATCCTCCTTAATTTCATTCCCACTTGTCACTATATAGCGCTCCAACTTAGCTACAGTAGTTGGTTTAGAGTCTTGATTTTCTTTATGTTCACTTATGTGATCTTAGATTCATCTTATTGATATTTTCTTTTATATTTCATATTTTACTTTTTCTCGTTTTTGGATTACAACATTGTAAACAGCTCTGGAATTTTTTCTTTTGGAGTACACACTTTTAGGTCATTGCTCCGTCACCTCTTGATGGATTTGAAATCTAATTGCAGTTTTGGACACAGGAGGTCAAACCTTTCGATTGATATATTTAACAACGCCCAAGTTCTAAAGAATTAATTTACTCTAACTCTGCCTAAAAGAATTTTAGTTTGAGGGTAGGCTGGTAGGGATCCTGATAATTAACAAAACTGAATCAAGTAAACGCATACTCCTCGCTTGGTATTGCTGACTGACAATATAAGTAACAAAAAGCTGAAAAGGTCTCATAGATTAATTTATTCTAATATATAGTTTATAGAAAGGTCAAAATGTCTCATAGATTAATTTATTCAAATATATAATTAGTTCAAAAAAGGTAACAAGGTCTCATAGATTAATTTATTCTAATCTACAGTTTATAGAAAGGTGAAAAGTCTCATAGATTTATTTATTCTCATCTTGCCTAAAAGAATTTCGATTGTCGGTATTGATAATCAAATAGTATTTCAATTTTGCCAGTAATGTTCAATTTAAACTTTCAAGATGGATACCTCTAACATAAGAAACATGGATTGTAAAAATAGAAATTTTTATGAATCTCACCTTTCTAGAACTAGTTTAGAATACATATTTAGTGATATATATATACAAGTTAACTTTCATAAAAAATTATAAACAACACATTATTCTTAGATGCACTTCTAAACATCAATGTCGAGAAACAGATCTTACTTTAGCCCAACATCTGACCAAATGCTCGCTTAAAACCAAAATGACCTGGCGGAAATAAGGAATAAATGTGAAGAGACCGCACAGGAAATATTATTTGAACCTAAATATATTTTGTTGAATTTATAAAGCATAATGACAATAATACAAAAACAACTTGTTGACATTAGAAAGCCATTTTTCAATACTTTAGTTACAGCAGGACTAAAGAGTCAGATTTCATACATGTCTGTCTGCTAGTTGGTTTTGGTTTTGGTATTTTCACAAATCTGCTGTATTTCAAATGATGGGTTAGAAGGAAAGAAGCTGGTCAAAGAAGTAAAAACTAGTAAGCATCTGTTTTTGAGAGTAGTCGAATGAAAAAAATGTTCATAAAGAAGCAACTTCCTTTGTTTATCAACTGGGGCATTATCATTGAACTCCTAATAATTATGGCTTGTAATAATTACTTGGACAGCAGTTAGGGTAATCAGATACCTTGCATCCTGAGTTATCAAGTGGTTATTTGTAATGAGATGTGTGCAAAGCATGAAGGAAACAACATTCCCTGATTTAAAAACTACTGAATGGTGGTTCGCTGTAACATGTTTATAGGACATTAGGCGAAAAACATTTAATTTATTTCACAGCTTGGGCAATCGAGTGGTTGAAAGATAACTGTATTGATGGATGTTACGACCCATACTTTCTGAAGTATGGGCAGTTCGTCAGGTTTCTTCCAGTGATCACTTGATCTGAGTAAATAGGTTTTACTTGTGAAACAGAGCAGTTGGGATTGAAGAAGTAGTTTAATGAAATTTTAGGAAAATATATAATTGGTTTTCACTGTTCATAGTATTTTGGACCTCAGACAAACTAGTGTGGTGAAAGACCTTTGAATCTTGCCTTACAAAGCATTAAAACTATTATATGTTGTGAATGTTGGCCGTTAAAAGAGAGTGTAGAACTTTGCATGTAAGTTAATTTAACTTTTATTGTATCGTTTAACAAGACTGTGCCTGATAATCTGTATCAATTGTATTAAGGGCATTGTACTGTAGAAGGAAAAAGTATCGTGAAGCGAAATGTATCCCATTTTACTAGATGTTTGTTTCAATTATTTTTGGTACGTCTGATTTGATGTAATAGCTTTCCTTCACGAAATCTAGATGGCAGCACACACGAGAAACGTAATGTCTGTCAAACAAAACGAGTGATGGGTGAATATGGCAGGAAGGTTTGTTTTGTTGTTTTTTATTTATTTCCCTTTATGATTAATTTCATTTTTGCGAAACTATATAAATTGATTAGCTAATGAATAAAGAGATAATATGCTGCAGATTTGCGTTGGTGATATGACGTGTTGATATACAGATATATAATTATATATGTCTGTGTTGGTACATACACACACAATAATGACACTATACTTTAATGTAGCACGAGGATTTGACAGAAATTGCACGAATAATCTATGTGTTTGTGATTAAATATGGATTAGTGTACGTACAATTAATTACGTACATTAAAGTAACACACACACGAACACAATTTTTGATGCAAATAAAACTTGACTGTGAATATTGAAACATGACTTGTTTGGAAGAGAACGCGGTGATTACCTTGTACTGCACTGATAGAAAACATATCATGTTCTCTGTTTTATTAAAACTTGTGAATATATTTTGATTTAATATTGAACTGGAATATTAATCCGTGATTACGAGAAAACCTACTTGTAGAGAAAAATATGTATATTAAAACATTCTAGTGAGAAAACTAGTAGATAAAACTCTACTCTAAATATAATTTGAAAACTCTACGTTTTCTCTACCCATACCAGCCGTTTTTACATATATATAAACTGGAATATTAGTCAGCCTGGTTCAGGATCTACACAACACCAAGTGAGAAACATGATGGATTTATTGTTTTCAATTATGTTGGTGAAGAAATACCTTACTTTACAGTTAAAGCTGCTGGGATATTTACAGGCTGTGTGAATTATTTTTAATGATGAAATCATTATTAATATTTCATTAAAAATGAAAGAAAACATAGTAAGTCTTCCAAATTCAAATTTGTTCAGGGAAACTCACTTTTTACAAATGCCTAATGACGACAACAGCTTTCCAAAATATTTTACAGTTATGATAAAGTTTGTTTTTTAAGGCTCTTCAAACGTTTTAGTATGCTCATAGTTTTCAAACACTTGATTTTTAAACATACTTGACTTCTATGATTTTACTGTATGCAGTAAACTTTGTGGGTTTTCGGTGAGTGTTTTATCTCGATATACGAGATAATATTGTTAACTAAATTATTAATATTGGTGTTTGTTGTGACGTAATACAATAAAACCTGTCTGAGGCGGAATCGCACGGGACCGAGTAACATTTTCGGCTTAGCAAGTTTTCTGGCTCAGGAAGTGAACGTGCATTTTCTTAACTATATAAATACTTTTGAGCGGAACGTTATACTTGCTTGACTCAAGAGAAGTAAGACTTTTCTGAATGAAATTATTTTACTGTTTATACTATATTTATTAGAATAAAGACGAAAATAGACATTCAAAATATACATAAGTACAAAAAATCGTATTCAAATTTATTTGAAGAAAGTGTTCAGTTTCAACTTTTGTTTATTTAATGGACTTTCTCATGTGGTTAAAAGAGAATGTCAGTTTTCATAAAACTCATTTTCCACCTTCATTTTTACACACAAGTTGATTGCATTGTTATAACTTAACACTTGCGATGAAATAGGAATTTCTACTTCCTAACTATCTTTCCCATTTTGTTCATCTTGTGAATTTCTCACACTGTTACCATCTTGAGATTCTATAATAGATTTTAAATCAATTTCATCAGTTTCTGTTAAAACATTTCTTTCAACGTTCGCAGAACCATCTGTTTCAATCAGAGTTTGGATTTCACAAGAATCGTTATAACAAACAACATATCCACGATCTCCGCCATTATCAAGAATAAATCCACAGTTTCGAAAGCAATTTATTACACATTCATCTTTTATACATTTGATTGAATGACTTAAAAATGTAATTACATCTAACACGTCAGTTTTCATGATGTATTCAGATGCTCTCTTACAGTCGTCCGTGTTTGTAATAATATATTGAAGCATCAGTTATCTGTATTTCAGTTTTATACACTGTATGATTCAATTATCTAGTGGCTGTAGAACTGATGTTGTATATGGAGGTAGAAAGACTAAATAAACATTTGAAAGTTGAACTTTTTGGTGACAAGTTGCATTATGTGAGAAAAGTAGAATATTCCGATTTTCTTCTTCCATTCTTTTTTTTAATTTGTTCAAAAATTCCTCGAATACAACATTTATCATCCACACTTTATTATTCGCTTTCCATTCCACAGGAAGTTGATTCTTCCTTAATTTTTTTGAACAGCACAGATTTTCACTGTTACCTATTACCCACAGTTTTTTGTAGTTTTTCCATCAGCAAATGCGACCAAAAGTACAGTCAATCATTCTTTCGAATAGCGACTTCTGAAATAACGACGGCAGAAAAAAATAACAGAATATATTTAACCAATACTTTCTGTAACAAAATGCTCAAAAAGTTATTAATATTTAAACAGATTATTAATTAAATAAAAATTTATTAATATTTAAATAAATCATTAATTAAATAAGAAATTAATATTTAATCAAATACATTCTTCCCCGTCTTACTCTGGTTCTAATCCTTGTTGTTGATAGATGAAGTTGGTTAAGCAGTTTCCGCTACATCAAGGGTCTGTTATAAGACTGTTTAATTAGTTTGAATTTTGTGCAAAGCTACACGAGGGCTATCGGCGCTAGCTGTCCCTAATTTAGCAGTGTAAAACTAGAGGAAGGTGCTAGTCATCACCACCCACCGCCAACTCTTGGGATACTCTTTTCCAACGAATAGTGTGATTGACTGTCACATTATCACGCCCTACGGCTGAAAGGCGAGAATGTTTGGTGCAACGGGGATTCGAACACGCTACACCTCAGATTACTAGTCGAGTACCACCAGCCATGCCGGGCCCCTTTTATAAGAGAAATCTTAAGATAATGCTGCATATTTTGATGTTTCTGACTTTTACAGGTTTCCACCCTATGCGGTTTCTGGCTTAGTCAGGTTTTACTGTATTATGTTGGGTACATTAATATTAATAACTCTGGAGGTATTTGGTAAAAAAAAATACTTTTACTTTTATTCTGATTGTATTCAGTTTTTCAGAAATAAAGACCGAGTTGTGAGTAGACACGTTACAAAACCCATTAAGGATAGAAACTTTTTGTAACTGTGTATGAGGTACTGTTTAATTTTAGTAAAATGTGAAATGTGTATTTGCTGTCACGTCTTTTCTTCTTGTAGGGACAGAAGGACTGTCGGGAAGAGAGTTTATGCATAGAACTTGCCAGTGACCGAAGCTTCATCCATAAGATGAACGCTATGAAAGATGATTAGCTGTTGACAGAGATGAAAACTGACCAGAATTTAATTTGAACCTGCAGAATCTCCCTGGAGCAGCAAAGAACTTAATCTACACAATAAAATGCGTTTGTTTGTTCGTTTTGAATGTCCCTAATCTAGCAGTGTAAGACTAGAAGTAAGGCAGCTAGTCATCACCATCCACCGCCAAATTCTTGGGTTAATCTTTTACCAACGAATAGTGGGATTAACCGTTACATTATAATGCCCCACGGCTGAAAGGGCGAGCGTGTTTGATACGACGGGGATTCCAACCTATGGCCCACGGATAACGATTTGAATGCCTTAACACGCTTGGCCATGCCGGGCAAAAAAATGCGTTAGTCACATCAATGTTGGGAATAAATTATCATGTTTCCAGTAATCATGTATATAAAGTTTAATGCTTTAAATGCATTTTTGCAAAGAAATGCAAATTTATTTACCAATAAAAATGTTTATATTTGTTTTTAAGCACAAAGTCACTCCTTGGGCTATCTTAGCTATGCCAACTGGGGTATCGAAATCCTAATTTTAGTAATACATGCAGTTACCTATTCAAAGTTTTTCTTGGGAGATAAAACAAAAGTGCCCATCAAGGCCAGGTGGTCAAGACACTGGACTCGTTAATATGAGGGTCGTGGGATCAGAAAGGTTTGCCAGTCTGTTTTATCATTTTGTTTTGGTATCGATAACTCACGTGTCACCGATATCACTAGACCTTTATGTACAATATTTAGGGAATTTTAAAAAATGATAAAACATCCGTTGTTTGATGTTTGAGAACTCCACGTTCTCTCCAAATGAGAAATACAAGTATCTGAACGTGACAGATTGCAATTTGCTAATATTATTAGCACGTGTGTACTATGGAAGAATGAGGGTGGTTCTTTGACTAGTTTGTGTTTTCTTGTGATGAAGCCACATTGGGCTATCTGGTGAATCAAGACCCTAATTTTAACGTTGTAAATCCGTAGACTTACCTCTATACCAGCGGGTGTATATCTGTACGTTTGGTGTTTTTTTATCGCAAAGCCACATTGAGCTATCTGCTCAGTCCAGTGGAGGAATCGAACCCCTGATTTTAACATTGTAAATCCGTATACTTACTAATGTACCAGCGGGGGACGCTCCAACTACTGCCGAAGGTCCTTTCGTGCTTTGATGTGTGATCATTAGTTTTTGTTTTGTAATCGTCACTTAAAAATGTACCGTTGTTTCTAATATAAGCGAATATATTTTATCATAATTATCAAGTTGTGGTTATCTCGGTCTATCTTTCGGCTCTTTAATCGATTTATTATAATTATTTGAAGCACTTAGAATTACAAAACAATTACATTAGCAAACTAGAACTATTACGTTTGAATTTTTTTCATCGCCACAGTGAAAATACGTAATTTCAGTGAAGAAAAGATAGAATCCATGAATGATCATGAAAACATTGCCATCTCTTGGAGAAAGTATGGTATTAAACAAATATTATTCATCTGACGTAAAATGAGCACATTCTGACTCTTTGGCAACCAATAAGCGACGAGAGTACGTCATCAGGTTAATAAAATTAATGTCTCAAAAGAAGCGTTCAGAGGGTAACGAGGTTGGGTGGAGGTGTGTGGAGTTTTATGGTCTAAAGCAGTTAGGAGGGCGAGGTAAGTTCGAGATTAATAAGGAATAGTATTGTTATTAAATTAAGCTTTGGTTCAAAGAATGAGTTAAAGGAAAGTTTAGACAAATGAGTGGAAGAATCATAATATATAACTTGTAAAACAAAGTAGTAACGTAAATTACTTGTTTGTATAAAGGTGAAATGCAAACAATTAGGGATAGCTGTGTTTGTAAGATGACGTTCATATTGATACTGTTTCTGAGCCTGGGCTTGGTTTATGTTTGGACTAGGGAGGGTCGGTTCAGTGTTGATCTGTCCCTTCCTCGTATATCTTGTTATACTGAACTGATTTTTACGTATTCATGTTACCATGCTGCTTTAACAAAATTAACATTCTCTTTTTATGTTATGTCTAAGTCTGATTGCACTTTCAGTTCTGAGTTTACAAACCAATTCTACTTTGCACTCGTATACACACGGGCAATCCTAATTTTACACATTAGAGAATCCCTTCTAACAGTAGTTACAAATTTATATCTGGGAATAGGTTAACCTTGAACTGTTGGTTTGTTTATTATGTTACGAATGATGCGAGGTTTTAGTTGTAATTGTCCATATTATTAGATTAACATCGTTATAGGGTTTGTTAAATTCATAAGTGGTCTGTTATGTGTGTAATTGCTGTAGGTATATGTATGTTACCTACATAGCTACTATTGGTACGTCTGTTTGATCGGTTTCAGAAGACGTTTGTCGTAATATAAGTTTGTTCATTTTAATTTCCTAGTCGTGTAGCTTCTGAATGTTCTTTGTATTCGATTTAGTTTATATTTTGTGTCGGTCGTACGTGAGATAATTGATTCCTGTGTTGAGATGTGTAAGTTGTTTTTAGATGTGCATTGTCATCACATAAGTGTGTGGTGTTTAAACGTGCGAACGTTATAAATTATTTTAAATATATGTAATTTTTATTTTGTTTTATAGTCGCAGTATTTAGGTTTTTTGTGAGTCGGGGAGAACTGTGATAATCTCGCGGTTTTCGCTCCATCCTACACGTGGATTTACAGCTATCAGTCACGACAACCGTCAATAGTTTTTGATTGGTGTGTACTTCACAATTAATTTGCTCTGAATGTGTTTTTATTATGTTTTTCGAGTCTTCTTTTATGTTTAAAAATGAATGTATTGGTTTTTGCTTACATTATTCTTTGTTTTTATTATTTTAATTTCTACGTCGTTTGTTTCCTCTTTCATTTGTTCCAAATCTATCGTTGGAAAACGTACCTCGCACAAAGACTCTTGTGTTGGGGCCCACTTCCTTTGATTATACGTGGATATCATCCCGATCTAAATGTATTTTACAACCATTACCTTCTCTAACCCTTAAGTTTAATATCTAAATTTAGTCGGAAGTTTATAGAATTTAAGTGCAGCGTATAGAAAAGATACATTTACAGAATAATTTTGTTTAGATAAATCTTTTTTTTATTTAATAAGCTTTTATAAAAATGTTTTTAATTCACATCAGAAGTAACATTAAAAATCTGGAAACTGTCGACGTCATAAAATCAACCACGACTTAAAGGTGGCTGATTTTAAGTTTTAACTTTATCCTTCTGTCATCCTGCTGGGTTTTAATATTGCGTTACAAAGAATATCTTAACTTTGCTTTGCTGGTCTGGCATGGCAAGGCACGTTAAGGTATGCGACTCGAAATCCGAGGGTCGCGAGTTCGCATCCCTGTCGCGCTAAACATGCTCGCCCTTTCAGCCGTGGGGGGCGTTATAATGTGACGATCAATCCTACTATTAGTTGAAACGAGTATCCAAAGATTTGGCGGTGGGTGGTGATAACTAGCTGCCTTCCCTCTTGTCTTTCACTGCTAAATTAGGGTCACTTAGCATAGATAGCCCTCGAGTAGCTTTGTGCGAATTTTAAAAACAAACTTTGCTTTGATTTTCACTAATTCTGTTGCAAACGGAACCTACTATCTGGATTAATCAAAGACAGAAGCATAAAGAATATTGTAAGAATGTTTTTGTTCGAAATTTAAATGATGAAAAATACAACAAAGCTGTCCATTGTATTTAACAATTTTGAAAATTTTAAACAAACAGTACAAACTCGTTTTGTTTAATAATTAAGAACAAATGATGACAAATTTTGTTCAATAATTAGGAGAAATGGCACGTATTAATGCCGGTTCATAAACAAGTATGTCGTGTGGTCAATAATACTGCATGAAATCACGTGCAGGCAAGTATACCGTTTCTTTTATTTTTCATTTAAACCTTACTAGCAACCATGTTTTTGTAAATCTGCGAAATCCTTGCACTACTGTTTACTTTATACACTACCTGTTGTAAAATCGTCGTTAATAGCAAAGTGTAAGCGAAACAAACTTTTTCCAGTCGAGAAATTTGGTGTTTACTAAACCATCAGTGTCGTTGTTGCTAATGTAAGCAACAAAAGTTGTTTGTAATATCCCACGATGTGGTACCTTCGTGTCAGAAATATTAGTATATGATATAACATACTGAAGGTGACACTCCACTTTGGTAAGGTTTTAAGTTTCTTAACGACCATTAATCTTCTTAATGCCGTTTACGTTTTTAAACTTGTACATTGGTTCTTAAAAAGAGAATGATTTTAAAACAGGTCTATAGTCCATCCAGTTCTATTTGAAATTAGAAAATGGCCGAAACGTTAATTAACTCGAAATCATGACTGGAAAGGCCAGCTTCAGGTGACTGACGCTGCTGTTTGAACAACCCGTTAGTCGTCCTGGTGAGTTGTGATTCCAATTTTACTGCATGTCTTTTTAAACTTTTATTACTTTACCATTTGGTACCGGCCATAATGACGCATAACCCGGAACCAGGACTGGAAAGGCCAACTTCAGGTGATTGACGGTGGTTCTTGTACTTGTCTGTCAGTCTTCCTGGCGGGTTATGATCATCACCATTTTGCTGGAAAAAGTACTTTACAGCTTCTTCTACTCTGCTTTCTTTTTCCACATTGGTTGTATTTGTGCTTTTTGTGTTTTTTGATGTTTTGTTTTACCTTCATTTCCTTTTCTGTATTTTACTACATTTAATTTGTTTACCTTTTTACCTGGCCTTTGGCAAAGATAGCCCGTCATTTGTGCCATAAAACACTAAATCAATCAATCAAGTAAATTCCTTTAAATTGAAATGTAGTCAAATGTCGCACAATGAAGAGTTACGCATGATATTTTTCACGTTTTCATATGCTATTGTGCTGCCAACAAATTCCCTTGACATTTAGACATCCCCTGTCTAAAATTGAGTCAGAAATACAATTCAAATCGCCGCCAACAATAAGGTGGTGACGAGACATTAGATATCGATGCAAATTGCAGAAAAAAAATCGATCAGTCTTACCCGTCGGCATATATACAAATAAGACGTATAACAGTATGCCAACACTCAACACCAAGCCGAAGTACACGACCTTGAAAATCACAACCAGATTGAATAACACGAGCGTTACATTGCTTACGTACAAAATACCAACAGAACTTTTACTTGCCCCATGACTCTAAAAACAACCACAAGAATTGGAAAGAAAACGATCAAGTCTAGCACTTAAATGGGTTTCCTCCGAAATCGCAATAACTCTAAAATAATAAATAATGGAGAATAAATTAGAAACAGTTGTTAAAAAATATAAATTTTGATAGTAATTGATTTCATTAATTAAAAGACACTATCACTGATGTGTTTATCACAGTGATACACATTACAAGTAAAACGGGTTGGAAGTCAAAAGTCCTGAGTCGTCCTCCTCGTTACTGTTAAAATGTTTAATCTGACGACATTTATGTAACCGTGGAAGCACCTTATGTCTGAAGCGTCGCACATGGGTAGGAGAAGAAACACGCTCAGAAGATGTATTTTGACAGGTCTTCATATCCTGACTCTAGACTACAAGGGTTACAGTATTTACAGAGGAATCCTTGATCACGTCAGAATCTGTCTGTTGTGTTTCAGGTAAATCTGTAGTTATCTGTTTTGATTCTGTAGAAACTTTAACCTGCTTCAGGAATGGACTAAGTATATTACCCTCTGGGTTATTGACATCAACTCTTCCAGATGCAGGATTTGTAACTGAAGCATAACTTACCTGAACATGTAGATACCTCGTGACTGAAGGTAAAATAATCACGACAAAACAGTTCCTTGTACGAAAGACGTACCTGGCCAATCTGCTGACATCTGATAGGGTTGGTCGGTTTTTAACACAAAAAGAGATGGGATATTATCAAACTCTACAAGATAATGAAAATCATAAACAGTTAAAACCTCATTTAAATTAAATACAAACTGACGAATATTTGAAATGAATGTTCCATCCCTTCGGTCACACTATTTTCTCGTGATATGGATGATACGTCTCTAAAACGGCTTAAAAAACAAAACAAAACGTAATCCATTCGATCCGGCACTTCATACGGAAACCAATACAATCTGAACTACATGCTGAGAATTAATGGACTTAACAACATAATTAACTTCTTAACTACACGAATACCACGTTTCAATACAGTGTCACGTATTTCTTTTGAAGGTTACTGACCACAAGTGATTAATTTGCAAAGTACCTGCAGCTACAATAATCAATGGTTTTTAAGGACAACCTCAGAGAACATTATGATTACAGAACAATCAAATTCCAAATCACCATCATTAACATGACGAACAAAATCTTGGTTCCAACTATAATTACATGTAATAATCCATGCTGAATTATCCTGACATGAAACTACTGTATCAGTTTGAACCATGTAGCTCATGAAAACCACGTCTGTACTCTATAAGGCCCGAAAGTTTCTCCGACGTTGTTTAACTTCGGGGATCGGACAAGAATTGGCGATTTCAACATGGTATGAGCAATGACAGTTTAATTTTATGGTAAGGTGTTTCAGGTATTTGCCCAAACTGTCGCATATATGTGCGCGTGTCATTCACATGGAACACTAAATTAATCAATTGGGCCTCTGAGAACTTTCTCAACGTCTTTTAGTGACATGTTGGGATTAGTTTTCGTTATTTCTTTCCTCTCATTACATAGGCCTACATCCCATCACTTACAGATTTGTGTATACAGACTTTATGTTCTTAAAATTTCAACAGTTATCATCGATTCACCTGTCGCACTCGGTTCCTACCGTTCGCGAGTCGGAAGCGTGCCACGTACCGGGTTCCTACTTATCGAAAGACGTTTCCTTCACGTTTTGCTTTCACTGCTATACATTGAAAATTTGATTTTACTCTTTTGTCACCTTTTTGTTCCTACTGACCTTTATTTCTTTTATTTCCCAATAGCAAAGACTCTTGTCGTTACTGGAAAGTCCATTTTCAAAAGGTACGTGCACATAAAATAGATCTACACGAACAAGCATTTGTTTTTCAATAAGGTGTGCAATCGTCACTCGTCTCAGAGTGAAGTCTCTTTCTGCTGGTTATGTTTCTAAACAAAGTAATTTTACCGAAACTAAGCGAACATTATGTAAGGAAACTCGAAAGTTCAGCCGCGTCGCCCTTCTTGTGCAGCAGACAGACTCCTCGACAGTTGCTTTTTCTCAGGCAAAACGATTGACACGATTTTGTGAAATAGAAACACGTTTTTAAGTTTCGTCTGCATATAAGACTGCCTGGATTAATGTGGGCTGGATCTACTCAGTTTAGGGAGTTTCTGTTTTATAGATCTCGTGCATTACGAAGATCAACACGCAAAGGTGGTTGATTTCTTTTCCCTCCAATGCACGTCTGAGCGGAAGAGTTTGGTTAAAAGTTAAATAGAACGCGTCTCGCGCCACCTGCTTAGAGAGCTACTACTTTTCTCGTCCATGGAAATCATAATTTCAATTCCGTTTTGGAAGCGTGTTTACTTTTCTGACTTGTTGATTTTCGTTCGTTACTTGCACGTATTTTTCCTTCATA
>VWRL01001703.1:0-24988 GCA_011833715.1 Carcinoscorpius rotundicauda | reverse complement strand
AAGTCATTTTATGATAAACATAACTCAGTTTTATAAATTTAGTTCACCTGACTGATAGTATTAAAGATAGAAAGAATGAGAAGCGATTACGCAGCGGAAGTTTCATTACAGCATGCTTATTCCTTCCTGTTTCCTCACTCTTTGGTGCACCTGTTTCCACATTTTAAATTATCTTTTAATTACAGTAGTTTGTTTACTGCTATCTTTGTTTACGCTAATCATAAATATATTCTAGATATTAAAAAAAAAGTTTATTGTTTTATTTATTTTTTGATATTTTCAAAATAACTATTTGTCCTAAGTGTTATAGCCTGGAAGACAGGAGTTTACACAAAGTACTGCTGGTCCCAAAACAGATCTTCATACAAACATTTGGAAAATGACGACAGAGAGGTGGATAAAACAGGTGTGATTGATTTGCTTCATGGACACGACTCTAATAAACTAAACTCGAAGAGTAAGAAACATGAAAGAAAATTGGAAAGAGACAAACATCGAGAAATACCATCTAAATGTGATGGTAAAGTGGTAAAACTGAAAGGAGCTAAACGAGTTTTCCCTCCTGGCGTAAGTGTTATTGAATTATTCTTACACTGTTAGAAACTGGGTTTTGATACCTGTTGTGGGTAAAGCACAGATAGCCCAGCGTGTAGCTTTGTGTTTAATTCTAAATAAACAAAAGCTTTGATATTTATCATTTATTATATTGTTAATTATATATTAAGATATGTTGTAGCAGCTTTGATATTGCCATCCAGTGGCACAGCGGAATGTCTGCAAACTCACTCCACTAAAGATTGGGTTTCGATATCTGTGATGGGCAAAGTACAGATAGCCCATTATGTAGCTTTGTGACAGATTCTAAACAAACAAATATATATATAATTCGATCACTTCGTAATGTGGTTTACTTAGGAAAAGTTTTTTAGTTATTTTTCTTACAACTTGCTACTGTTCAGTCTACTCGTGACATACTTATAGTTAAAAATGTTTGAATATTATAAGTAATTTCTTATCACTAGTGGGCTAACTACGCAAATCACAACTGCAAAAACTATCTATAAATGAAAAAAGTCAGTTTTACATATGATAATTTATAAAACTACATGATTTTAGTACAGAATTTTTTGTTTAGTTAATTAATATAAATATCATTATAAACAGGTCAACTCCTGTTTAGAGATTTCTAGTAAGGCAAAGAACATTAGTGAAAGATGGCAGAAGAACTTCATAGAAAACGACAATAAATCTCTCATTATTTCTCCACTTGATGAAACGATTCGAAAACCTATTCGTATTAACAGTATCTCACAAAAGCCATCAAATCTGGAAAAAAATTATATGCTCAGTAAAACAGATCATTTTGAAACAGTGCCTGCTCAGAATACGTTTTATCAACTCAGGAACTACAAGCCAAAATATACAATATCTGAAAATAGAGAATACAATGATAATAACAGCTTTCCTTCTCAACAATATTTTGGTCATCAGAAGAATATTAAGGATAATAAAATCCAGTCTTCGAAATCTACCAACGTTAACCTACAGTTCAATTCTTCGGTGATTCGTAAGGCTGATCGACGTCATAAGTTGATGAGTCAGGTGTCACAAACACGTATTGGGCATGAGAAGGGTGATACAATAGATATTTCTCAGTCACAGAAACAGACGGCAAAAGCATCAAATATTAGGCCTGGGCGAAACCTAATTGTTAAAGGTTTCGTTGAACCTTCGCCTACGTTGATTGCAAGTGATCCTCCAACGACTGCAGTTCGCATGCAGTCTCAGAACAAACCTTTATCAGAGTGGTGCAAACAAAAGCAATTACCCACAAGACAAGTGATACTTCCAACACTTTGGGTGGATAACAAAAATCTCCATACAGAGGCAATACAAAATAATTACCCACATGCAGAGTCGCCACAAAATGATTTCCCATATGCAGAGTCGATACAAAATTATTCTACATTTCTGGAGACATTTCAAAATGATTATCCTTATCACAGACCCCCTACACCTCATATTTCCAGAAACTCAGTCTACTTATGTCAGGATTTTTGCCAACAACAACAGCCATTTTATTACTTAAGCAAGACATCTGAACAACCCCACATAGACAATGACCATGGCGTAGGATATATACATCCGGTGTATACTAAAAATAAAAGAGATTCTTTAATCGAAGATCACCAAGGCAGACCATACATTTCTACCATGAAAATTCCATCATGCTCTGTAGACGAAGCAGCCGTAAATGAAGAGAGTCGAAGCAACAGATGTCAGATTTTACCCAGTCTACTTTCTCAGCCAATACAATATGTTAGACAACCAGATCAATCAATTCCGCCACCAATTCCTCCTCAAATTTCTTCCCATCGTCTAATAACAAAGTCACCTCCTGTTCCTCCTCCGTTACCAGCAGAAATGCAAAGCTACTATTTTCATCAGTCAGCTACACGATCACAGTCCATGTGCCCCACACCGGACACCGTCCATACTTGTTTTTCAGATACGTCAGAATTTCAGAAATCTTTCTATCCTTTCGGTAAAACGCAACATTATAAAAACCAAACTGAACCTCCTCGGTTTCGTTATAAGAAAGGTCCACAAATCAACTTAAGCGAGATATTGAACGTTAAGCTGAGAAAAGTGCCAGATGAATACAGAGGTGATTTAAAGCACGAAAAAAAAAACTTCACCAAAAGAATTAAATAGTTTGTCAGCTAACACAACACCATCTGAATCGCAACTTTTTCCACCTGTAGAACAGTTTAGGTTCTGGTAGTCAACTCATGGTAAAGAAGATAGTGATTTCTCGGACTACAAAGAGGAATCGAGATTCGGAATTAAAATAATTTCAAATAAATTTCGAGGGCTATCAGAAGATAAAACTTCGGGTGAATACTTAGCTAACGTATTGTGTGAACGCTGTTAATAACACCTCTTTTTATTGCTTGTTTATTTTAGATAAGTTTAAATATAGTCGTCATAATTTACTTGCAAAATTTTACAGTTTTTTAGCTATTAATTAGTCATATGTTTAAAGCTATGTACATTAATATGTAAATAAGTCATTAATTAAAATTGCAAATAAAACATCTCCTTCAAAGTAATGGTGTTTGATTATTGTATAAAAAATTATTTTTTTTTTAAATTCAAAGCTCTAGAATGGAGTACATATAGTTTATCCACCGCGTAGAATTTAACTGTATATTTGTTTTGGATTATACACTCAGTGGCCACTTTATTGGGTACACATGCTCTTTAACGTAAATCGCCAGACATCGAATGATATGGCTGCAACTCAATATACAAGGCATGCAGACATGGTCAAGAGGTTCAGTTGTTGTTAAACAAAACAATAGAATGGGGAAGATGTGTGATCTAAGCAACTTTGACAGTAAAATTATTGTTGGTGACAAGCATGACGGTCCCAGCATCTCAGAAACTGTTAATCTCCTGGGATTTTCATGCACTACAGTCTTTACAGTTTACAGAGAATGGTGTGGAAAAAAAATTCAGGGAGTGGCAATTCTGTGGGCAAAAACACCTTGTTAATAAGAGATATTAGAGTAGAATGGCCAGATTTGTTCAAGCTGACAGGAAGGCCACGAATTCTCAAATAACCATTCTTTACAACAGTAGTTTGCAGAAAGGCATTTCTGAATACACAACGCGTTGAACCTTGAGGTGGAACGACTACAGCAGCAGAAGACTATGCTGGGGTACACTCCTGTCAGCTATGAACAGGAGATGAGGTTGCAGCAGGCACGGGATAACCAAAACCGGGCCAAGAAATAGAATATTGGAAGTAAAACAGAAAACTAAATTATTATTGGTATGTAACATTTTCTAAATAGTTCTTCTTAAATGATAATTAGGCCCAGCATTGCAAGGTGGTTAGGGCACTCGACTAGTATTCTGAGGGTTGCAGGTTTGAATCCCCCATCGCATTATGAGTACATATCTATAGAAACTGATACTAACGTCTTATAACTGAATATACTTACTATTTTCATTTTGCTTAATCTTATGTATATTAATTACTCTTAAGTTTGTTACTTGTTTACTTGGTTTTAATTAAAGTATTTCTGTTTTATGAAATACATTCAAATTATGAAAATCTTAAAAATAAAATTGTAAAATGACAGTTACAAGTCACAAGACAATTTTTTTAATATATAAAATTTTTTAATTAATTAGTAACACCAAATGATGGTTGTCGAGTATCATACATAAAAACAGGTTATAAAAACATATAGCAAACTTTATTATATTTAACCAACCAGTAAAAAGCATTTATTTAGAAATAATAAAAAAAACCGTCTTGTATGTCCCTCTACTGTCTTCCATACATAAAAAAACAAGTTTTAATGCTGGCTAGATACTGCTACAAAGTTTACATAGTGCTCAAATGAAGAAGGATTCAAACAGCTTTTTTTTTTCATAACGACTATGTAAAAAAAATTGTAATTCCTGACTTTCTTCTTAATGTATTTATTATGGAATCTTTCAAGCAAAGAAACCAAACTATGATTAAAGTTCTACATTTAAGTGTTGAAGCTTGAAGTAGATAGTGACTTGTTTTACTTCTTAAAATTTGCAATTTAGAGTTTTGTCTCTAAGAACCATAATCAGCATAAGAAAACACAGTTTAAACTTGTTAAAATTAATATGGTAAAAACCTAAAGCTACTATGCCACTCATATAATGAAAACTTAAAAATAAATGTGTTTACCTATTATTTATTTAATAAAATCTTAAAAAGAACACACTATTTTATTTTATTAGATAGAAATAATTATTTTATTAAACCAAAATATATGTGTCAGAAGATGAAACGTCTGAGACTTAAACTTTGTAATGTGAATATAGTTAAGATTAATACATAATTTCTGGTAATTGTTTATATTGTGTGTGTGTGTATATATATATATATATATATAAAAGCACCATATTAATTGGTGTCACAGTAATAAAATATTAAATATCATTAACTTATTATCTTTCCTTTTTTTTATAGTAAATTATATTTAATCTACTTTCAGTCCAGAAAATCAACAAACTGTATATTTTAAAGTATAATGGATCAGTTTTCCAAAGAACTATGCCACAAAATACCACATATATTAACTGTGTGTGCTGCCACCTATAAAAACAGTTTTGATTCCACATTCACCTAAATGTTATTATTATATTTAAATCAGATAATTTTGCACCATTAACTTGCTCATGATCTCTGTACATATTAACTTCATATATTTTTATCCTTCAAATGCGAGTAATTTATTCACAGTCAGTCCTCTGAAGAAAAATTTCTAACAATAAGAAAATAACTGTGATAATATATCTTCCAAACTTTACCTGATAAATACTTTTTAAGAATCGTAAAAGCAAAAGGAAAAAGAAAATTAAATTTTATAAAATAATTTATCTGCTGACAGACATTTACTATAAATTCTAAGAATGCTTACCCTACAATAATGCAAATATTACCCAATTAATCATTTGGACAACTAGTTTTGCATAAATGACTGAAAACGTTTCAAAGCCATGAATTTTATTTCACAAATATAAATAAGGTTACAAATAAACCTTTATTTGGACAAATTTAAAATTTTTATAGAAACAGTTTTTTTTTAAAACTGAGTACTTTCTTCAGTTACTCATTCTATTCACCGATTCTTTTTTATCACATCAAAACAAAAATTAATACATTAATGTTGTTTCTTGTGTGCTGAATTCTAGTAGGCTGTAAAATTAAGATATAATTCACAACTTAAAAATTTCTCACAATTAACACCTACACAGGTAACTTAACAAAATATATAAAGCTCATATAAATTTAAATCTAGTAACATGAATGCCACATTAAGTAAACACTTGATTCAATAACAAATGGAATTACACTTCAAGAGAAGATGGAAATACTATGGGTAAAACAAAAATACCCTGTAAACATTTCATAATGTTTAATGGAGGAAAACTTTTAGATTTTTTTTCTGTGCTCAGGTGGTTATAAATAACAATTTTGTATCCCAATCAACAACTGATTAAACTAGATATTATGAATTTGCAAATATGTGATCACTTGTTATAATCGTAGGAATGTTTTCTTAATGTTGCTTGGCAACTATGATTACTTTTAATCCTTTTCTCTTGTGAACACAATCCTTAGATCATATGCTTTCACCTTGGTTTCTAACAACTGGTTGAGAAATGGTTTAGTAGCCAAGACAGGTAAAAGGCTAACTATGCTTGGCTGTCATTTGTAGGTGATTCATCCTGTAGAAATATGTTACTTTCATCTCCACCACCACTTCCAGTTGAAGTCAGAGAGCCCCGTTTAGTTGCTAAGTAACGAGAAGTTGGTAGGGATAATGAACTTCCAGAAGAGGTTCCTGTTCCTCGTCTGAAGAAAGATAATTTTCACTAGTTTAATAATGCTGAAGATGTTTAGCACTTCACTAAATTCATAAAGAAAAACAATTACTTTAAGAGAAGCCAAAAACTATTGGAATGTTTTGAAAGGATAAAAAGCTACAAGATACTATCCATGAAAGTACAGCTTTCCTTAATCAAAAATAGGATTAAGGAAAAAAAGTATTTTATCCCTGTGATGGAAGTTAATATTTTTTAACATTGAAAATGTATTTCCAATATATACTTAAACTATCTGTCACCCAAAGCTATCTCAGCCTTGTTTTGCCCTCTAAGCATTGTTAAACTTTTGAACAACACATCAGTCTTTTATATTTCTTTATCTTTTGCATCAATGCAGCACAATTTGCTGATCTTGTGATTGTCCTCCACCACCTGTACTAGCACAATCTTCACTTTTGAGAATTGGCATATGTAAACCAGAAACACTAGTAAATCAGTGGGGAAGAAGGGTGGATGGTGAGTGAGCAAATGTAAGTACCTATTGAAAATACATTTTTAGTGTCAGAAGGTACTAACTTACAAAACAGTACTGTCTTCTCTCACCCAAAGCTAGAATTCCACATTTCAGAGGTGGAATGGCTGGTGAAGGTGCAAAACAATCAGATATCCAGAGAATAGCTGCCATGAAAAAAACAGATGTGCAACAAGTAAAACTGGAAGCATACCTGTGGGGTATACCACTATTTCTGGAACAGGTATGCTCTTCACCCAGTAAAAAAGAAAGAGAATAATTGGCTAGCCAAGATAGCCAAATGTGGTCAAACTGGGCAAAACATCTGGGGGAGCACCTTGTACAGTATTTTTTGTTCCTTATTTTTACTCATAACACATATTGTATGTCCAAAAATGAATACACCAAAAATAAAGTAGATTAGAAATAGGCTTGCAAGTTCTAGTTTTAATAGTTAATGGACTTCTACACCTTTTGTGAGTATTGAATGGGAAAAGTGTGATCCAACTGGACAGAAAAATCCAGTGAAAGCACCTTGTGTTAATAAAGTATATCATGATCAAAGATGCAGTCAAAGTGAGCAAAAAACATCTAAGTAAAGCACTTTGGACTGAGAATATAATGGCAGTTTACAATAAAGCATAACAATAATAGCCCTTCTCTGACCAAATGGGTATATATAACTATAAAGTTTACTGTACAAACACTGCTCATTACAAAACCTCCACAATTCACCACCCCAGTGACTAGGAACCACAGAAGCAAAGATCTTTTGACCGACTAGAAGAAAAAAAAAGGGAGAAGTCTAGAGGAACAAAACATGGGAGACAGTGCAATGGATGTTTGCATTTCCCTATCCTGAGAAACAGAAGGAGCTAGGTTGTAAGAATCACAGACCAGTAGGAATGGACAAAAATCCCTATCTGCTTTACTCACGAAGTCCATGAGTGCTGGTTCTCAATGTGTGTGTGTGTGTGTGTATATATATATATATATATATATATATATATATATATATATTGATAAAAAATGTGTTATATAAATATATTATAAGCCACCAGTGGTCTTACAGAAACACTTCCTCTCTACATTTAGCATTAGAAATTATGCAGATTTAGTGGTAAGTTAAACTTATTTTACCTGAACAGCCAATACCTACTACTAGCTGTGATCTTGATAAACAGTTTAAATCAAATGTACAGAAAAAGAGGAAAAAAAAAGGAGCAATATAAAATGTTAAGTTATCCAAGTCAAAGGTGAATAGACACATACAGAATTACCTAGATGAGGAAGATACAGAAAAGTTGTGCAAATAATACACAGCAAAAGCATTGGAAGTTGCCCATGTACTAGCTTGAATAATCGCCTTCAAAATGTGGTAGATCCAAGCAGCTAAAAGCACAGTTAAATGGCGCACACTGTGTGAATAAACATTAAATACCTGATAACCTTTCATGACCAAATCAGTATAGCCTACTCACATGAATGGCTGAGCGCAGCTAATAAGAGTAATAGAAGAAAGATCATAGGAAATAGAGGGATTCCACATAACAAAGAGACAAGAATGGTAACAATGAAAGAAATCAGTACAAAATATATAACAATGAAGAAATTGAACTGGATAAAGAAGACAATCCAAATCTGAACAGGAATAAAAATTGGAAATGGAAGGAAAGAAACTTGTGGAGAAGGGCAAACAAAGAAAACTTTACAAACAGCAAATGTCTTGGACAGGAAGAAACAATAAGGATAAAAGAAAATGTGAGAAGAATGGTAAAGAGTGCAGAAAACTAATAGCATAAATACTGAAATTACAACAACTACATGCAAGAAGAAGGAAATATGTCTTAAGAGAAAGATAGTGCAAAGAATGCATTGCAATTGTTTCAATGAGCCAGAGCATAGATAACTGCATTGAGATTCCAATCTGGAAGCGCAAAAGAATGGGGTAAGCAAACAAGATGAAAAGAATGAGAAAGAAGGAAAACAACAGATTTAAAGAAAGGGGAGAAGTGTTAGACAATACTGGACATGACAAACCTTGTAAAATAACAAGGTAAAGAGCTGGGAAGGTAAGGAATTAAGGGATGGAAGCACAGCAAATAAAAAATTGTCTGAAAGAAGACCAACATCTTGTCTGATGCACAGACAAGGAGGAAGAACAAATGTCATAGGTAAGCAAAGATGCTACATGAGGGGTGTAACCCCAAGAAAAAGCAATGGACTGTACAAGTCATGTGCCAAGGTGATGTTGAGATGAAACACTTTTGATCAAGGTAATTGGAAGTGTGACCTGGATTGACATAATGGCAGAGGTTGTTGCTCCAGTAAAAGTCACAGCATATAAAACTACAGCTGAACAGAACAATACAGAGCAATGAGGAACACCTGACAAGGAATGGTCTGGACATATCTGATTAGGGGATAAGTTTCCACCTCCATAACTGAATGGTGCAGGATAGGAAAAAAAAGAAAGTTTTGCATCCCAGTAAGTGGTAAATACATTTATAAGTAGTGTTTCTAAGCAAAAAATTGAAGATGAAGGGACTACTCTGTAGTAAAATACTTGGTTGGAATGGGAAAGGCAGTCTGCAACTAAATTCATAATACCAGGAAAATGAAATAAGATCACTATGTCATAATCATGGGTACAGTACACAGAGTTGAGTGTTTGAAAACACATGGACCTGGACTTGGTTCTCCTTTGTTTGGTGATACAGCTGATGAGAGCAGAATTGTTGAAATGAATCATAACCACCTGCCCCTGCAAGAATAGGAGGAAATGACTGACAGCCTGACAAATGGCAAACAGATTAAGAAGGCTGATATGGAAAGTACATTCCCTGCTGAGCCACTTATCCAAAATCTCATGAAAGTTGAGAGAAGCCCACAACCCACCAAAGAAGCATTGATGAACTGATGAGAACCAGGACAAAATGGAGGAATCTGAACCTCCACTGTGGTAAGAGCATTGTCAAGCCACCAAACAATGATGGACCAAGATATCATGAGAGTAATTCAAATGGTAAAAAACAATGCACTGAAAGGAACATATGAGTGCTTGATTGACTAAAGGGAATGAGAGTTTCCAGGAAGGCCCACATTCCCAAAAGAGATTAAACCTCTAAAGCAGGAAAAGAAAGAGAGAATAATGCTTGAAAGACTGCTCACTTAATATTCCACAGCCAAAGTGGAGAAAACTGGACTCATTTGAGATGGGAATCAAAGATAACACCCAAATGAATAAAGTGTTGTGAGGGGGTTAAAAAAAACTTCTCGACTTTCATGAGAAACTCCACCCAAACACTCTAAAATAAGAAAGTGGGTGTGATTGAGAGACTGGGCTAAGAATAGGTGAGCAGTCATCAGTTGTCCTTGTAATTATAAGGACAAAGACCCAACAAGTAAAGAGGACATACAAAAGAACAGAAAACTTGACAGAACACACAAGAAGCTAAAGCAAGACTAGAAAGAAGTGTTAAGAACTGAAACACCACCCTCCCAGGGTGCTGTGGTGACTCAGGCCCCTACTGAAAGTGTAGAATCAGATAAGAGTGATCGACCAACTGATGTTCCACGAAAACAATGGTGGTTTCTCTCCCACTGAAAGAGGCGGCTACCCATAGTGTCTCACAGGACAAGTCTTCTCGTCGTTTGACTCTCTCTGCAGGTGCGAGAGAAAACGAGTTAGTAGTGAACCCTGTGTTGGACGCCAACATTTAGATAGCCACTTCTCACCCTTACAGGTTCGAGGTGAGTCTGCCACCAGTGCTGTTGTGGAAACTGTATCTCGCCGATGGAAATATGCTAGTGTGGTGGCGACGGACTCTCCTGAGACCACGAATAAAACGTTTATCGGACATGACGATAGTGCGTCTTTAAGGCGAATCTAAGACCGTGTCTCAACAGTAGCTACCTATTTACTAATTTTCTTATTTTTTGTGTCATTACGATATTGTGCAAGTGAATAATGTACTTTTACATAGTGCATTTTCTACTACATGTTAATGTCTTTGTTCATCTTTTGTACCAGATTAATTTGTTTATTCATACCATGTCTGTTATCTTAGCATGATCCAATCACTTAGGGTGGGTGTATTGAATTATAACGGTTTGAATAATATCAGCAAATTGTCGTATTATTTGGATTACTTTTCTGCTAATTTTGATGTGGTGTGTTTACTGGAAACTTTTGTTACTAATTATTTTATTGAAGTTGTCACGGAATATTGGAAGGATGCTGTTTTTGTCAATAATTCACATAATGGACGTAATGAGGTGGCTATTTTGTTACAACGACATTTGAGTGACAAAGTTATGCTTGATTTCTCGGATGGGGTGGTCGAGTGATAACGTTAAAGTTCATATTTACGAATTTATCATTTGAATTGTCATCTGTTTATGCACCACGTGACATATACGAACGACGGAATTTTTTTCGTTCATTAAATTTTCCTTTAGATGATTGCTTTGGATTGATAGTAGTGAGAGATTTTAATTGTGTTTTGGATGAAACGCGTGAACAATTTCCTTACGTTTTTATCCCGCGATGTCAGTCATCTAGCCTTTGAACAGTTCATTACAAGGTTCGGTTTATTGGATGCACATTCATTATTAACATCAAATACCCCAGGTTTCACGTGGAGGCGTTTTGTTCTTGGAGAGTTGATCAGTTCCAGTCTAGACAGGGCCTTGATTACGGCTAACCTGGAGAGTACTGTCACTAATTTCCATACGATGTGGTTTCCTGGTACCGATCATGCTTTGTTAAGCTTCAAACTTAACTTATCTCAAGTTATTACATATGTCATTTTAATATTACGTCACTGTAAACCTTCTCTTTCCCCATGTCATAATAGTTTACTTTACAACTCTTTCTGTTAGCTTCTGGAGTCTGGGCTAGTAGATCTCTGGATTTTGGAGCGAGCGAATCTAGTTCGATACCGTAAAATATTACCCACACTATAATATATTGGTGCATTATAAGAGTGACAGTCCATCCCTTAGCGGGCTTTGCATAGCCTGGTGGTTAGTGCCCTAGACTCGCAATTTGCTGGTCACATGATCGAAACCCGTACTCGAACGTGGTCATCCTTTCAGTCTTCGGAGCGTTATATGTGACGATCAATCTCGCTTTTTGTTGGTAAAGAGCAGCCCAAGAGTTGACAGTAGGTGGTGTTATGTTGTCTGTCAGAACCAAAAGGAAACAGCTGTTTCAATACTGACTTAAAAAGTAATCCTCTCAATTTTTCTTTACTGTTTTAAGATGTAATTAGCTCTGTTACTAATTTAATAGTGTAAGACTAGAGGGAAGTCTGGTAAACTAGTCATCACCACCCACCGCCAGTTCTTGGGCTACTCTTTTACCAACGGATAGCGGGATTGACCGAAACATTATAACGTCCCCACAGCTGGAAGGGCGAGCATGTTTAGTGCGATGGTGATTCGAACCGGCGACTCTCAGATTACGAGTCGAACGCCTTAACCCATCTTTACAATTAAAAGTGATGCAACGTTAAAATCATTACACGCTGTACTCCTTTTAGTAGTAAATAGATGTTTTATATGAACATCAAACAAATCAACTACTTCTCTGACATATTCAAAATATACAGATGTTGTAATTGTGACGTCACAGCTCTGGATAATAAGCTTGTATATGTTTTCCTTACCAGGAAAACAAATGTATACATGACAAGATAGAGATGTTATTTGCTTCGTGAAAACTTTATTGGTATGTTTACAATATCAATCATGTGATTACCATTTGATAAACTGGAGATAATAAATAACGCTATAATATTTTAATTCAGTTGACATCTGATACAGAAGATGTTCGAGGAAAATTTGTTAGAGTAATGTTGCTAAATGCGTTCTAACAATTGCGTTCTTTTTATTGTAAGCTCACTTGAGTTTAAAAGTATCAAAAGTTCAAATACACAGTCTAATCTTTCAATCACAAGGAAAAGTTTTATAGAACAGTTTGATCCTCTGGAAATTTCAATTGGTTAGTTTAAAACACGTTCAAAGAACAAATAAATACAATAAGGATCCCTAAACCAGTAAGATTAGCTAATAAATCTGCACTGACATGATTGTGACTGGAGAAAAGCCAAGGCAGTAGTCAACGTTAAAACAGGTCCAACAACTAAGCCTGAACTGAGATCGAAAAATGCAACTAGATATTTCGACCCTCCCCCTCTCACGGTAAGTTAAAGAACACCAAGTGTTTTTTCTTACTGAACCCTCTCTTTACTGAAGTCCAAGAGTAATTAGAACAATAAAAGGAACAGGTGGTTACTTGTACTAGAACAACAAAGTAACAAGTGACTTTTTACACTTGTTTCCTTACTTTACAACCAAAATCATGAAAAATAAAAGTAGGATGACAACTAATTAATTACTGTGAATTGTAACTTTATTTTTTAATATTTTAATTTTTGTCCATTAGAGGTTGTTTTTTCTTCTTTTTACATGAATTTTGATTGGTGAATTCTAGAAATGTCATGAAAGTTTTGGCTACTATAGAATCTGAAAACTTCCTGTATTACGTAAAATCTGCCCAACGACAGAACACATTTCAACGCAATGAATAATTCCAATTATTATAAAATAAATTAAATTACGCTGAATGCCAACTGATGACATATAAACTACTGATGGACAAATTAGAGTAAATTACAGTCATTTGAATAAATAGTTTAGATTTCTGGTTTGTTTTGAATTTCGCGTAAAGCTACACGAGGACTGTCTGCACTTGCCGTCCCTAATTTAGCAATGTAAGACTAGAAGGAAGACAGTAAGTCATCATCACCCACCGCCAACTATTGGGCTGCTCTTTTACAAACGAATAGGGGGATTGACCGTAACTTTATAACACCCCCACGGCTGAAAGGGCTAGCATTTTGGTGTGACGGGGATTCGAAATCGCGATCCTTGGATTACGAGTCAAGTGCCTTAACAACTTGGCCATGCCGGGCTCTCTTTAATATTAGTGTTCCGAGAAGAAAAGAAGTTCTTATGAGTGAAAGTTGTTTAACTAAAATAAATAGACTCATAAACAGTTTTATTTTAAATCTCGAAATTCCAATTTATTTGTGTCTTAACAAATTCATCACTCACAACTTGAAGTCCACATCTAGAAAGATGAAGCAGGTATTTGATGTTTGCATAATATATTGCAATGTGTTGATCTTTGTGTTTCAACATGTCTTCCTTGTTTCAGCACGTTACTCTCAGTTGTTGATCTTTGAAGTAAACTTTTCATTTTCAATACAAATATGAATGCTGCGTCACTGAAAAATTCATTTAAAGCCACCGATGAAACATAACACACTTTTTGTAACCAATGCAGTCGAAATCAAATATTACAAGTTATTAGTCTTACCTAGTCTGTACCAGCATGATTAAAAAACAATTCTTATCCCCAAGAGTTTAAATGTTAGTAGAAATTAAATGTTTGATAATATTACTATGTCGCTCAGTTCAGTGTAATATTTCGAGTTGTCAAAATATCTAAAGAAGTTTTTTACAAATAAATAATTAAAGTATAACAAATTTCAGATCCTTTTTGAGTTTCATCTAAAAATAGATTCCGTGTAGTTAAGTCAGTCATTTACGATTGCATCGTTTTGTTAACTGTATAAAAACTATAGTGTAACGACTACTATTTTGGATTATTTGTATTTATCTCTAAATCTTTGGTAATATTATCTGTACTTTTTTGTATATTAATGAAAACGAAAAAAATATTGTCAAAAATAACAGTGACTTAACCATGTTATAAGCTCCATTGGAAGTTAAAAAAAAACAACATTATCTGAGTGACCTAGCCCAAATTCACCTCCTTTACTGCAGAAACAGTAAAGCTAAATAATTGATGTTAAAAGTAAATGAAAAGTAAAATTTAACTTTTTTCACTTGTGGCATAAATCGTAAAAAACCGCATAAGACGAGTCGTGAATACGTGTCTAAATTTACAGTGAAAGTTTTGGGACTCATCAGGTTGGGAGTTTCTGTTGTTGTTGCAAAAGGTTATATAGCCTGAAATACTTTTGTTCTGTTTCTTAGCTTTCATGGTTCAAGAATATTTTCTGATAAGGATTTTTATTTTTTATGGTCTGAATCTATCAGATTCTTCCCAATCTAAGTATTTTTTTCTCACAAATTTGTGTCAAGTAAAATTAATAGGAAACAAAACAAGTAAACATAAAGAGATTTAAGAAAACAATGACCTAGTAATACGTAACAGTTAATAATAATATTTCAGAAAGAAATGTTTCATGTGGAAGATGTTATTCGAGGTGTGTGTCTGGAATTCAATATTTCCATGAAGTTCCAGAATGAATAATTTTTAAGTTTTGTTGTCATCTGACCACGTACCTCTCGTATAAATAATAATAATACAAAAAAAATCTGAACAGAAAAAAAACTACATTATCACTTTGTTTCTGTACACTAATCTAATAAATTTAGTACTAATTCATCTAATAGCTTTGGGGCCAAATCTATTTGAAGGCTTGTTTCGGAATGTCACGTCAGTCTAGAAATATGTTCTCATTAGGAGCTTCTACCTTCTCACAACTAGTACTTTCTGATGTGCGACTTTGTGGGCTTGAGTACTCATATCTGTTTCTAATGCTTTTCGCTCTCGTTCTAGTCTCAGAATTACAAATAAATATTAAATTTTAAATGTGTTTCTACACCTGTGTGGATCCTACTTCCAGTGATACCTCTCTTAGTAAGATATATCCTTACAGGTACCAAACAATATTCAATAAAACAAACTGAGAAGAGTGAAATTTTGAGACTAAATATAAAATTTTGAAGTTCTTGTTAGATCAGATATTGAATCGACTTCCATGTAATTCAGAGTGGTATCAGTAAAGTTTTCTCTGCAAAACGCCTATTTTATTTATTTAAAGTATAATTACTTGTGGATCCCCTGTATAAAAACTACAGTGTCGCAAATTTGCGTTATAATCAAAGCGCCTATTTTATTTATTTGGAGTGACATTACCACTTATGGCTCCTCTGGAAGACGCATATTTTATTTTTTTCGGATTGACATAAATTATTATTCCCCTGCAAAGCGTTTGTTTTACGTATTTGGAAGTTTGTGGATTTAGCATTTCACGTTTATTTTAATGCATACATTTGTTCGGTTTGATGTGTGTGACGTATGTTGTTTAATGTTTACTGCGCAAGTCCTACCTGTTCTCTAAATTTGTAAAAGATATCTATCTCAAGTAACGCAACATTGTGGCAAGGCAAGTGAGAAATATTTTTCGTCATTTTGCGAAATATTGAAACAGCCATGTTAATCTGAATTCATTATTGTTTTTACATGATATACTTTGTTTCTATACGAGTTGTGTTACAGATTTTTAAACGAGTCTGATGTTTTTGTCAAAAAAGTAACTTTTATCCGGTCGCAGGAACGAACCTAAAACTGGAAATCTGATGTTCAACCTTTGTATTCAATGATAATTTGTTTGTTTGTTTGTTTTGGAATTTCGCACAAAGCTACTCGAGGGCTATCTGTGCTAGCCGTCCCTAATTTAGCAGTCTAAGACTAGAGGGAAGGCAGCTAGTTATCACCACCCACCGCCAACTCTTGGGCTACTCTTTTACCAAGGAATAGTGGGTATATAACGCCTCCACGGCTGGGAGTGCGAGCATGTTTGGCGCGACGCGGGCACGAACCCACTACCCTCGGATTACGAGTCGCACGCCTTACGCGCTTGGCCATGCCAGACCACCTGAGTACCACGTGTATTATTATTCTCTGTTCTTAGTTGTATCATTTAATTTCATAAACACATTACTGATTGTATCAATACCTTTAGTACATCAAAAAGTGAGCTTAAGTTTCATGACAGTTGACAGCAAAAAAGAGAAGACCCAGGTGAATATCATATTCTTTATTTTTCATGAGCATGTTTAATTATTTATATATCAGTGAGTAAAATGTAAAAAATAGTAACTTATGAGATAATGTAGAGTAATTCTTCATAATATTGTGTTCTTGAGTGCAGCCCGTGGGTTATTTAATTTTTGGGTTTTGGTTCCAGTTTCGGAGCTCTTGTAAAAACAATCTTGTGAGGGATGTCAAGATATTTAACTTGATTTTTATTTTTAGTTTCATGTCCAATAAGATTATATTCGCTTTGTCTACGTTTTAATTGGCACATGGGTATTGGTTTCGCAGCTCTCCCAATAATAAATTTGTTTCGGTTTTCAACATTTTCAATAGCAATAAAAACGTGTCTCTGGTAATGTTCTGTTTTACTGCCAAGTCTCACAGGAATAATTTTTTCAACATTGTAAACAAGTCTAGTAGAGGGAGGGCTGATGTTGTTTGACACCTCCCTCTAGATACGTTCATCCTCTTTTAGTTCTTTTGGTGTTTCTGCCTGAAGATGTAAATCATAATTAGCGAGGCAACAACACTCATCAATCGAAAAAATGTTTTAATAACAATAATCAGTTAATAAACATTTTAGAAATGTATAGTTTATTCTTCATGTAACAATCATTTTACTATAATATGAATAAAACCAAATAAGTGTTTATATGAAAATTGTAAATTATGAAATTGGTTTAAGATGTCTGATAAACGTTTTCTCAAAACTACGAAATATATCTCAACCATTGCCCCAAATAGTGAGGAAGGTAATATAGAGCAGACAATACCTTTAAATAATGTTTAACATTTATGTTTTGTAAGTTCACAAATACTAACTTGCTAAAACAAGATAAAACTAGTGTTATAAACAAATGTTTGTTATTTTCCTCGTTTCATTGTTATAAATATTGAACATGAAAAGTTATGCAATCTGAACTACAAATGACTATAAAGAGGAAGAGTTTTCAAACTGTCTTATCATAGTTGTAACAGTGAAGTAAATCACACAGTTTATAGTATTTTAAAATATTCATCATCTTAGTAAAGTCCAAAAGAAGACAACTGGATATTTCACTAAATGTCTATCAAACCAATGAAAGTTGGCTGACTATAAAAAACAAACACTGTTGTAAAATGTCTCAAAGTGTTATTAACAAGATATGGTGGAATCACTTGTAACAAAATGGTACAAATACACTGGAACTAAACTAAGAATAATAAAATCAACATTTTAAGTAAGTTACCGTTACCTAACGATTCACCACAATTATGTGATAACTTAAAAACAGAATCAGATGTTCGTAGCTTCAACAGAAAGTCATTTTAGTGTATGTTCGGTTAATAACTCATTAAGTTTGGTAATATTAACAAGAAAAGGTAAATTTTAGTTACAGTAAGACACCAATAACTCACATTAATATCAGTAGTGGAAGTATGTGTGGTTATGAAAAATCACGAACGGACACTGACATTTATGTTTTTCAGATGTCATTAAGGCCATACATAATAGCAATGGAAGTACATTTTACACTATCATATATGTTTACGTTTGGTTCTGGCTTTAGCTAAATGGATGATAATTGTATTCCCACATGTAATAATATTAAAGAAGAGGTAATTGACCAGTTTAACAGGTACAGACTTATCAGACCTCAATAGTATCGAACATGTACAGGTCTCTTTTGGAAGAAGAATTACATGTATTCAAATGACTCTAAACGCATGTTTTTCTGTAGCTGTGGATGTCTTAACAACACTTATTGTAAGCATGCAACATCGATATCATGTTGATCACACAGTTTGACGTAGTATACATTACATTAAAGTGAAATGTTTTTAACTCTAACAAATATTAATCATAAACGTAATATGAATGAGAAATTAATTCAGTTTTGAACCAGATATTCACAGAAATTAAATATGAGAATGGTTGTAATTATTTCATAACAGTAATTTTGCATTAACATAAATAATGTACTATTAATTCCATTATATTTTAGTTGCTTCTTGCAATATATATATGCAGGTATAAATAAACTTGTACGAAGTGAAAGTTTAATATTAAGAACACATCCTATTTATATACTTATGCTGTGTAATACTGAGTACTATAAAGTAAAAGAACTTTAAACGTATACAAACCATTGTCAGTGAATCAGATTTTAATGTCTATTCAAGTTTCTCATCATTCACGATGGTCTTTAATTTAGTTTTATCAGAATCTGAAGCAGGCTTGATCAGGTTTTGTGTTTTCTTTTATACTGTGTGATTTTCATTTATTGTCTGTAGAATGGTTGGTTCTGTTTGATTTTCCTTTAACACCATATTAGTTTCTCTTTTATTAAACTTATTTGTTGGGGCCTTCTCACACTCAGGGATCATTGAAACAGCTTCCAAAATGTCTAATTCCCTGGGGGTGATCTTTTCACTTACAAGCTCCTGGTCTTCTAGCTTTGTATTGGTAAAAACACCACAAGACCCGAGGATGCGGTTTTTTAGAGCTTTTCATTTGCCCCGGGATTTTTTATTTATGTTACAGATACAACAAAGAACGCTAAACAATAATAATAATAAATACAAAATAAATGAGAAATAAAAACGCAATTTATTTATTTCAGTTTTCTATATAAACAATACCATTAAAGATTAACTCTAAATAGTTGTCTTTTTTGTTGGTTTTTTCGTAAGTAAACAGATCTACAAAAACACTTGATAAATCACCATATAGAAGTTTCGTAAGAAGTGTTAACTATAATTAAAAAGTTATTTTGACTTCAATTGTATGGTTAATTAAACATATTCAGCTTTACAAGGTTCATATTAGTGTTTTCACAAATAAACTACCAAAGGAGCACTGAACACACTTGACATTTTCAAATATCCAACCCTACTATTCAATTAAAATATAATTGGTTATTGAGGTCAGATGTTCTCTTACCCCTGTTCCACATACTTTAACTATCAAGAACTGGAAGATAACATGTAACTTACTACAAAGAAATAACACAAATCGAAATTAGTGTTAGCTCTTCCATCCACCAAGGATACCTCACAACTGTAGGTTTGGAAGCCCAGGGGAAAGTAACCTTGAGAACCACTTCAGTTGGATCTTAAGAGAGAGAGTTGTTTTTAAAACCGTTTTACACATTGTATCGATTACATAAAACAGAAAGAAAACTTCAAATGTAACTTAATAATAACAGGAAAATGTATAACTCTTTAAACTAAAAATAATCTTGAGTTAACATATTAAACATTTTAATTAAATAAATATGATATTTCTTACATTTATATTTTCATATTAAACATTCATAATAACCTTTACAATTTGACAACTGTATATATACAGTTTTTCTTTACACTTTAAACAGATAATTAACAAAGAAAAATGACGACTGGTATATTATTTGAGTTCCTTACTAGTAGACAAGTGGTACAGTTATGTAATAACAAGAAATATGTAGTTATATAACAGAAAATCAGCTTGGTTTTCCAACATATTTATATTAATAGACAATACAACAAGAAACCTTCTGACTTTCCATTCCAAACACACATGATCAAACTATATAAGTAAAATATCGACATTTTCTTTACGATAATTGACATATTATACAACTCAGTATAACACAGTGAGTTAAATCAACTTCGATTCACTTAAATGGTAAAAATATATAACACAAATTAAACAAACCGTCTTTCCATTGACTACGTAATAAAGCCAGTTTGTTTAATTATTCACTTACAGTATTAAGTTTTATAATTAGCTTCTTCACTTATTACGGTACATTATTCTTTTATGCTACCGAATCGTATCCACTGAATGGTAGTTTCTGCGTCTTTATAACACTATTAACAACAGTAATTTTTACAAATTTCTCTTTACTCTAAATTTCCCAGATAAAGAACGATACCATTTTGACCACAAATACTAAACGTCGCAAGTCACTGATCATGAAGTTTTTTCGCTTACTTGATAACAATTCTTTCTAATAGTTTTATTCAGAACTTACGAGACGGTGCTAACGTTTTGATAATCCAACGTTATTATTACCTTATATTAAAACATTTTTTTTTTGTAGATTAACAAATTACTTTACTTTATCACAAAAATAACATTATGAACACAAAATAAACATATTAAACATAGATTTATGTTTTGGAACATACATTGTTTTAGGTAAATATCTTTAGGTCTTTTTAGTAATAATGTGACGCACACAGATGTGCGACCGTTGTATTGGTTTGTTTTTCAATTTCGCGGATAGCTGAACGAGGGCTTTCAGCGCTAGTCGTTCCTAATTTTGAAATGATATACTGGAGGTAAGACAGCTATTAAATACTATTTGTCGTAAATGTTTGAGCTCATCTTTAAAAACGAGTAGTAGGATTTCTTAGTGAAAGCAAAGCTTTTTAATGCATTAAAAACCATAAAACTTATGAAGAAGTGTCTTATTATAACAATCTGTTTGAACAAAAATAAACATTTTTAAAATGTTAAGGAAACAATAAAAGAAAACTTTAAAACCCTTTTGTTCCATTACTTCTACAAAGATCTTTATTATCAGCTCCTTCTTCATCAGTAATTTTATCTTCAGGACAAGGTGTACAGGCGTCAGCAGCAAATGATGCCATGTAAGTTCCTCCTGGACACGGCAGGCAGTGAGTTTGGAATCCATTGTCATAGTGACCAGGAGGACACGAATCTAAAAGTGTTAAAAGTACATAGCTAAACATTTATTTACTCAGTGTTAATTGTTATTGTTCTAACAACGTCTTTAGTATCGAAAAACGTATTTAACTAAAATTCCATATTTTTAAGTCTTTCATCTATTTGTGTTTAATGTGAACAGTTTAAAATAAATGAGCATCATATGTACTTACAACACCTGTCAGCATCTCTTTGGTATCCTCGAGTACAGTTGAGATTCTCTGCTGGAACATACACTGGAGAAAACAACAGAGTTAATATTTTTATTAGAACGTTTCGTGTCACCGTTGGGATTTTAAGGTTTTTTACAATGAGCACGACGCACTAGTTATAATATTAATTATGACTCACTCTGTAAAATAAGAACATAAATGTTACTTTACGTGAGAAAAATAAAACGTGTCGTACTTCAAAACAGTTTCTTAACAGTAGACTTTTGTTTATTTATGTTCTTCCTAATGGAGTTAACTGATGAAACTAATCACACAAACTTGGATATTTATGAAATTACACACGATCTTTTTTTTTATTGGTACATTTGATTTCCGTTGGTGTTTCCCTTGAAAAATTCTTATTTGTCACAGTTAAATGTGAAACTGTTGTCACTGTTTATGTTAATATCAGGTATAAAAATACAGGTTCTTTTGGGAATATTACCTTGTTAAAATGTATCAGTAACTGATTTTGAGATATCTTGCAAACAACAAAATATCAAATAATATCCTTATAATGCACAAAATGCATTCCGAGAAAATTTTCTATTTGAAGTTAATGCTTATTTTTTGCGGATTTATCAAGATAAATAATATTGCGATCTAACACTTTTCACTGTAAATTTAATGTATTGTTTATTCAAAATAAGTTCTTAAAAAACTTCATAAATATGATTTGTATTTTTACAGTTCATAAGATTTTGCTTCAACATTCACAAGTATCATTGTATCAGAATAACTTTGGAGCCTCATCACTCCTCTCTACAGGTTTTCCATAATCCATCTAGTCTCTGATCACAAAGAAATATATAATTACTACATCAGTCACGTGACCGGTGTGTCTGTGTGTACAGTGACATGCTTATCTATCTAATTACTCAGCGGTTAGAAGATTCAAATATTTTTTTACGTACCGTCGCCTTGGACACTTCAGCGGTTTTTATCTCTTACATTTGTATTCGTACATCATATACATATTTTACAATGCAAGAAGAAAAAATATTTTTGATCGCTATAGATCAGACCGACTAACGGGTTCTATCATTAAAGAAATCTCCTAAAACGAGATTTTCGCACACCACTGACTTAAAACGGTGATGAGCAAACTGAGAAAATGAGGCAGAAATATTTGGGAGCAAATGTGACATTAAACATAATTATTAGGCTTCACCACCCTCCATCAAACCTTTATACTATTAAAGAAACATCCGTTTCTGGTAAGAACGGTTTATGTAGTTTTCGTTTAGCAAAGCCACGTCGGGCTATCTGCTGAGCTCAGCAAGGAGATTCGAACCTCTGATATTAAAGTTGTAAACCCGTAGAGTTACCTCTGTACTAGTAAGGGGCAGAGCTAAGCTAGCAAGAAGAATCGAACGGCAGTGGTATTAACAGTTTGAAACTACTGTATGGAAACTTTAAATGTATTAAAAGTGTATCGTATCAGTAAGATATCTTTAGTTTCAAATTTTTAACCAAATCTTTTAATTCCTAAAGTTGATTTGTCAGAGAGCATCTTGTTTACTTTTAGCCTCGTTAACTACCAAGCTCTGTAAGACAAAAATCAGGAATTCCATAGCTCTAACCAATGAGTACAAATGCTTTACAAACGATAATTAATGACAGAATTAATTTTATTTTTTATTTTTGTTTACTAAAAAGTAACACATAATATGAAAGTTTTATTGTGAAATAATTAAGTTAAAAGTGATACTATTGTCATCATAATCTTACGTATTCATGGGCGATATAAATAATTTTGGAGTCAATACACATGTAGAAACGGGCAAATTTACATAATGTTTCAATAAAACAACAAATGATTGTTTGTGAATTTCGCATAAGGCTATTCGAGGGCTATCTGTGCTAGCCGTCCCTCATTTCGCAGTGTAAGACGAGGGAAGGCAGCTAGTCATCACCACCCACCGTCAACTCTTGGGCTATTATTTTACCAACGAATAGTGGGATTGACCATCACATTATAACGCCCCCACAGCTGAAAGGCTAGCATGTTTGGCGCAACAGGGATGCGAACCCGTGATCCGCAGATTACGAGTCGCACGCCTCAACACGCTTGACCATGCCAGGCCCTGCCAGCATATGAATCAAGATTTACATGTATTTATACTGAAGTTATACAAAAATATTTAGAAGTAAGCACTTTTTCGAGATTTGCGAATGTAATATAAATTCCTTTTAAGTATCAGCCCTCAAATATATTCTATCATCATGTTTTCCTTATACACGCTCCCATGTCACAAAAGCAAGTGTGAAGAGAATAGGCCTTTTCCATTTACTTTAGGCATAAGCAATTAGGAAATAACATTTTGTGCCCAGGAACAAAAAAAGGTAACAGTTTTCTTACATAGTGTAATCTTACGTATACACAGGCAATTATTTTTTAATCAATACACATGGTGAGTGAAATATCAAACGAAAAGGTAATGGCTCAAAGAAATTTAAAAGCAAGATGGACGATTTCGATTTAGATGTTATTACTCTTAAATTAGTGTCGTTTAATAAATGGAAATGTGGTCTGAAAAAAAAACTTTGAATTTACCTCTGACATCATGTTAGTAATGGATCAATGATATCTGGGTATTTTGCCCTGGAGGGTCAGGTTCTCTTTGACCTCTTCCTCCTTCCTGAACTTATTTTCCCTAACTGTTTGTATGTTAGGTCCTTCTCAAGGCAATGTCCATTTATAGTCTATTATTCACAGTATATGTTTCTAATCATCTTCACGATTTTTGCATGTAAAAATTCCCGCGTCTTCAAAGTGGATGTTGGTTAGCACTAATTGGCCACCGTATTTTATTTGCGTTCTTTCACTATTGGTAACTTGTTTATTTGAGTACCAAATAATTCGTTCTTCTCTCGCTCTTTCATAAGCTTGGTTTGAACATATTAATGTAAGAGTAGAACCACGTTCAGTTTCGTAGACGAATGTAAAACATGAAACAAGCAGGAAACCACCGAATATATAAAATAATTGAGTGTAATTAGCCATTGAATTCTCCCTGCACTTTAAGCTTTATAAGTCACTTTCTGTATTGTTTCTAAGTGAAATATCAGTGTTGCTATGCGCATAAAGTAGTCCGGTTTGAATAACGTCATGAAATGACGTAACATTGTTCGGTGGAAAAACGTTTTACTGACAAAAACGATTGATAAGTTTATTGCTTTCTGTGGTGTGAAAGACCCTTGAACTGAGAAATTAAGTTCATCTTTATGTTTTGCACAATTTAGATTTAATGAATAATAAC